>JAYEPQ010000004.1:3107500-3355000 GCA_036321105.1 Dracaena cambodiana
ATCTATTCAATATACAGTCAAACAACAACTAAGCCTTTTATTCCAACTATTTGGGGGTAAGTTACATGAACCAAAAAAAGATTCACATCGGATCGATCACTTTGATATTGCTTCTCCATTCATTTCTATCAAGTAATATCTCCTTATTTAAACCTTTAGACTTCATATCTATGTGTATCACCTCCATCCATGTTTTCTTCGGTCTTTCCTTCCTTCTTTTAACTTGTCCTACATTGATAAACTTCTCTTTTCGAACTGATGCACTTGTAGGCCTACGTTGCAACCATCGTAAGCGATTTTCTCGCATTTTCTCATCGATGGGAGCTACACTATCTTAGCACGAATATCTTCATTTCTTATTTTATCTCTCCTAGTGTTGCTGCACATCCAACGGAGCACGCACATCTCTGCTACGCTTATTTTCTGTGAATGACATTTCTTTATAGCCCCACATTCCGTACCATATAATAAAACTGGCTTAATAGCAGTCTTATAAAATTTTTCTTTCAATCTTAATGGAATGTTACGGTCTCATAAAACTCCCGTTGTATATCTATCCAATATACAGTCAAAATAAATAAAAAATATATGATTTTTTGTAAATCACCATTTTTACATGTGAATGTTAAAACTAACTGTTCGGATCATCTATATAATGATTCCAACCTTGCAGTATAGTTTTCATAGCACTAAACTCATAAGTTTAAAAATCATGTGGTTCGAGTTTTATATCTTGAAAATCAAGCGCTTTTAGGATGCTATATCCTTCATATTAGATGTTGTAATGTATAAAATATAAAACTCCAAACCATACAATTTGGTGAACAACAAGAATATAATTTTTTTTCTTTTCTATCACACCTCAATAAAGCTTTATGCGATAAAATTTATAGATAGATAATTTAAGAATAGATGGGTATAATTATTGTAAATAAAGAATATGTAAATATGATTATTGTCATACGCTTATGCTGTCTGACTAGCAATAATTAATATTAGATTGTTATGTTTGGATACTACAGTTTCATTAAGAATACTACGAAGGAAAAAAAAAAAAATGTTTTCAACTCAAATGAACTCTCTAGATTATACATGAATTCCTTGGGCTACATTGAGATTTCTAATGGGCTTTTAGACAATTGAAGTTAAGCCCAAACCAAAACGAGAACGGATGCATGTCTGTGAGCCCATCAGACCTTGTAAGTAATCTGCAATTACCATTTCGATCTGACACTTTTTTGTAAATATCACCATTTTTAAATGAGAGGTCTAATATGCAAAAACACCGAATTATTCTCCTGGGAGTTCCCAAAGTAGCACACTACTTTACCTAGTGAGCCCACTTTAGTATAATTTCGCTCCGATCTTTCAGTCCTAACAGCTATAATAACTGGGCTCACTGGGAAAATAGGTGTGCTCCTTTAGAAACTATCTATTCTAAAAGAGCACACCATATCTTCTGGGAGTTTCCCAAGTAGCACACCATTTTTTCTTTCTAGTGAGCCCACTTAACAACTAACCAAAATATGTTACTCCAACAAAAGTGGTGTGCCCCTTTAGACACTCCCCAATCTCCCAATACTCCTCTCGCCTCAACCGTTTCTTTAAAATCTTCCCCAATTCCTCCGAAGGTCCCCAATGGCAATTCCGCTGCTCTCTCCTCTGCAAAACCCTAACAAAACCCTAAAATCCCGAAAAAACCCTAGCTTTAGCTATCGTCTAAGCTCCGATTTCAGCCCTATCTACTCACTTTCGGTTGTAGAATCTCTTCTTCTTCTACTCGAACGAGGCTCTGTTCGGTTTCCATCTCGAACCTCTCAACAATCCCATCAAGAAAGAGAAATTACGAGGTAAATTTTATTTGTTGAAGTTGTTAGTGCTTTGGGTTCGGTGGATGTGTGAGCTTTAAATTAGTTTCTTGATCAAAGTTAGGGTTTGTTTTCTTTGCATTATACGTTAATAAATTTGAAGTGATTTAGTTTATAAAGATTATATCTGATCAAACATTGCCAAACTCTTGAAGGGCATTGTTTATTTAAAACGTGAGATTACTAATTAAACAAAGTTGAATTCAAGATAGGTGGCTTTTTTTTGCCATGTAACCTTTGTAATGCAAAAATCTGTAACATGTTGTGTTTCCATGGACACTTTTAATTTAAATATCGTGTACACATAAATGTTGGTGAACCTGTCATTGTACAGCAGCTCATCTCAACCGATAAATTTGATTATCACCTCCTGGAGTTCAAGTATGAAATGAAGCTATAATTTCTAGGTAGTTAATTACATACATGGTAAAATCATAGTTTTTAAATATTGGATTCTGAATTGGAATCAGCAATATCCAACTAATATTTTAGGTCCTATTCTAGTTGCACCTCAAAATCGTATCGGTTGATATTTAAAATATTGGATAAAATTGTATGTTGCTTGAGGTTGTAAGAGACATGAAGATGTTGGTATACTATCTTTGTAAAGAATAAAATTGAATTGGATGCTGTCCGTAAGGCCGTATTTGAATTCAAAATTTCCATATGGATTTTGGGTTTCAGGGCAAAAAGATTATTTAAAATCTTGTGTGAAGAGAATGTTTGTAGATAGCAGACTAACAAAAGTTCTTGGCATTGTTTTAAAGAACTTGCTACAAAGCTCACTTCACTGCCCTTCGAAGCTCAGAGGTAAAAATGCTACATAAGCTATAGTAAAGCTCTAGATTATGATGCTTAAACTATTTCAAATCCTATTTTTTGTTAGCTGAAGGGACTCATCTCCTAATCAATCTCTTGGACCTTCAACCTCTTAGATATAAAGATGGACCATTCTTCTAGCTATCCAATGCATAATCTGGTGAGATGAATGAAATAAAAGGAATAAAAAAACTGAAAGGGAAAATTGAAAGAGCTGAGTTGAATAAAGTATGTTGGGGGTTGAGACTTGAACCTCTATTTCTATTTATAGGGTGAATAACAATTGTTTGGAAGTTGGAGATAAGAAGCCACTGTTCGTAGCAAAATTGTTGTTTCCTTCCATTTAATACAACTTAGATTACAACGAAAGTGAACAAAAGAAAAAACAAACGAGAGGATTTATAAATTATCGCTCTCTTTTACAATGTAAAGTGGGTTTTTGCAGCGATGAGATCTATCGAGTAGCTCCTTTGGACGATCTGACGTCGATGATATTCTTGCTTGATGAAGATGACGGCCGACTCTTGATCTTCTTTGCTGATCTTGATACGTTCAAGGCTCTCACGCGTAATTTGAACTTCTTTAATGCTCCAAAAAGATTCCTCAAGGCTTCCTCAAGAGGGTACGATTGAACTCAAAGAAAAGATACGGATAGCACGAATTTTGGAATATTACATACTACTGACCTAACAAAAGAATTTCATTCTCGAAATTAAATTAAGGGATATGACATAATATACGGGTATGTATGCATATAGAAATGAATTAAATTAACATAGCTAATTATGAGAAAATGTATGAATACTTTATCTTGATATTTTTCTCAAGCTCTCAAGTAAAATCTCTCAGTGATTGTGCATCCCACGAAACAAGAACCAACGATATCACTTTATTCTTTCAGACTTTTTCCTGCCAGTCGATGATCACTATGGGGTGCTTTTTGTACTTTAGGTCCGATCTCAAATACACCTCGGACAGGTCTACTACTCTGTATTATTCACCTAAGCACTTTCTCAACTCTGATACATGAAATACATCATGAGTAGTTTCTATATCGGGTGGTAATGATAATTTGTAAACAAGATTTTCAATTCTTTTCGTGATCTCAAATGGCCTAATTATTTTGGACTGAGGTTTCCTTTTTTATCGAATCTGATAACGTCTTTCATTGGGGATATCTTGATGAATACTCTATCTCCGACTTCAAACTCCAACGATTTCCTGCGTTGGTTTCCCCATTTCTTCTGTCTATTTTGGGCCGCTTTTATATGTTCTCTGATAATCTTTACTTGTTCTGTAGCTTGAGTAATCAACTCTGATCTCAAGACACTTCGTTCTCCAATCTCGTCCTAGCACAATGGAGATCTGCACTTCCGACCATACAAAGGTTCGAATGGTGCCATTTTGATGCCCTCATGATAACTATTGTTATAAGAAAACTCTACCACATACAAATAGTCCTCTCAAGATCCACCAAATTCAACACACGTCCTAAGTATATTTTTGAGTACTTGGATTGTCCGTTCTGATTGACCGTCTGTCTATGGATGGTAAGTTGAAAATAGATCCAAATGTATTCCTAAACTATCCATCAATCTCTCCCAATAGTGTGATCTGAGACTTGTGTCTCTATCTGATACAATTCTGACTGGAGCTCCATCTAATTTCACCACCTTCTATATAAATCTTCTTGCCAATATTTCTATTGACTGACCACCTCTAAATGGAATGAAATGAGCCAACTTGATTAGCCGGGCCACAACCACCCAATTTGCATTGCCTTTAGTGCCCCTAGGTAAACCTGTCTCAAAATTCATCGATATTTGTTCCCACTTTTACTCTTGTATTGTTAGTGGTTGGAACAATCTAGCTGTTCTCTAATATTCAGCCTTTACTTGCTGGCAAGTGGATCATCTAGATATATATCTTTCAATCTTTTTCTTTATGCCTGTCCACCAGAAATACTTCTTCATATCCTTATACATTTGCTACTTTCAGGATGAATAGAATTTTGTTGATTTATGAATTTCTTCCAAAACTCTATTTCTTACCTCTCCCTTAGGCACTCATAATCTCTCTCTAAATCTAATGGCTCCATTTGAGTACATCTTCATCTCTGGTCTCTTTCCTATTTCTATTTTATTTTTTAACTTTTGAATTTTTTATCTCCAACTTGAGCTTGCTTAATCTGTTCTAGTTGTATTATCATTCCTAATAAAATTACCTTCAATTCCATCCTTTATATCTCCATTAAAAAATCCTTTTACTGAGTCAATCTCTTTATTGCATGCCTCTTACTCAATGCATTTGGCACTATATTAATCCTCTTTTGTTATGCTTAATTTCCAAGTCATAGTTTGCTACTAACTCCAACCATCGTCTCTGTCTCATTTTCAATTCTTTTTGAGTAAAAATATATCCAACTTTTATGATCAGTGATATCTCCACTTTTTGTCCCAGTAAATAGTGTCTTCAAATCTTCAAATATAAATTACCGCTGGTAACTCCAAATCATGAGTCAGATAATTCCTTTCGTGAGGTCTCAACTGCCTTAATGCAAACTCAATCACTCTTCCATTCTGTGTCAACACACATCCCAATCCCTGGCTTGTGTCACTATAAACTTTTATTCCTCCAAAATTGTCTAGAATTGCTAATACTGGTGCTGTAATCAGCCTTCATTTCAATTCTTCAAATGCCTTATCGCACTTCTCCGTCCAAACATATTCCACTTCTTTCCTAGTTAGTTTAGTTAAAGAGAATGTAATTTTAGCAAAGACCTGTATAAATCTTCTGTAATACCCAGCCATCCCCAGAAAACTCTGAATTTCCGTCATTGATTTTGACACAGGCCAATCTATTACAGCTTCTATCTTTTTAGGATTGGTTGATACACAATTTCTAGAAACTATATGACCAAAGAAAGCAACTTTATCAAACCAAAATTCACATCTACTCAGTTTTCCGTATAATTTTTACTCTCTAAGCGTTTACAAAACTATTTTTAAGTGTTCAACATGCTGTTTTCTATTCTTGAAATTGATCAAGATATCATCAATAAATACCACCATAAACTTAGCTAGATACTGAGAAAAAATATAGTTCATCAAATTCATAAATACCGTTAGTGCATTATTCATTCCAAACAGCATCACCAAATATTCATGGTAACCATGTCTGGTTCTAAATGCAGTTTTGGAATATTTTCTGTTCGGACCTTTATTTGATGGAATCCCGAACGAAAATCTATCCTTGAAAATATTTTTGCTCTTCCCAATTGATCAAATAGATTGGTTATTCTCGGTAATGGGTACTTATTCTTGATTGTTACTGCATTCAAGCCCCTATAGTCCACATACAATTTTTGACTCCTATCATTCTTTCCTGTTAATAACACTGGAGCTCTCTAAGGTGAAACACTAAGTTTTACAAAATCCAACTTCAATAGCTCACTTGTCTCTTAACTTCTAATTCTGCAACTCTCATTCGATATAATGGTCTACAAACTGGTTCAGCTCCAAAAATAATATCAATAGTAAATTTTACTACTCTTACTGGTGATAATGCAGGTATCTCTTTAGAAAATATATTTAAGAATTCTGATACTATTGGGATAATTGCTTATTCTACTTCCATAGTTTTTAAAACTCCTCCCTTTGGAGATGCCTAAGATTTAGTTGGTTCTAAGAATTGACTTCCACCAATAAATTCAAATTCTGGATGTTCAAGAATATGAAATATTGCTCTTTTTCTTCTACAATCTATTACAGCATGGAAGATACTTAACTAATCCATGCCCAGGATAACATCATATCCACCTCTATTTATAATTTGCAAGTTGGCATAAAATTCTCTACCGTTAATTATTAGGAACGTAATCTACACTCCTTCTTAGTCATGATATTACCACTCCCAGTCTTGATATTACCACTCCCAGTCTTAATGTCCCATCTCGTAGGTAAGGTAACGAAATCAATAGAGTTGTGGGAAACGAATGTGGTAGAGATAAAACAATGCGAAACTCCATAATCGAATAAAACAGTTGTTGGTGTATTGCCAACTAAAATCACACCTATAATGACTCCAATAGTTTGAAATTTCTCAGTATTCATTAGTCTAACCTGCCGCTGCCTCCGTCCTCTTCCTCTTGGGCTCTGATATAAGCTTGTTGTTATGTCTCCAATGCCCTTTCTGGTCCGATCCTTCAATCTTCCAAACTGGTGGTCCCATTGCAATTGGTTTTGGTGCTTGCTGGTAACTCCAGTTGCTAGTTGTTCCTTGACTGTGCTCTCGAACAATTAGTTACTCGATGATCCGCTGACCCATATATCAGACAGAGTCCCAGAGCTCTTCAACACTCCTGGTATATTGCAGAAACTGCACATTAGCGTATCTCCTTTATTAGCCATTACTTGCCGCTTTGTTGGGGGCCTCCAAACCTCTGGCAAAAACATGCTTCTTAGTTAAATGGCCTCTTGAATGTCGCCAGTCTCCCTTCCTTGATTACTTGCTCTAGGCGATATGCTGCTTTGAATATATCTGAGTAAGTTTTGTAGTTATAAACTACTAGATGCTCTCTTAGATGATAGCTCAATCCTTACTGGAACATATGTGCTTGCTCCTCTTCATCAGCTACTAGGGTCGGGGCAAAATGACTGGATCTCACAAACGCAGTGGCATATACATCCACAGTCTGATCTCCTTGTTGCAGCTCGAGAAACTTCTTTCTCATCTCTCGCTTAGTCGAATAATGGAAAAACTTGCTATTGAATGCCTCCACAAACTTCTCACAAGTTAGAGGTTTTTGGTGCCTTGCCTCTTCGGCCGGCCACCATGTCTGGCCACGTCAGTCCACTTAATACACAATACCTCCATCCGGTTCTCCTTTAGAATTCTTGTCGCCTTTAGTAGATTCTTCATATATACAATCTATTGCTCAGCCTTCAATGGTCATGTTCTAGAAAACACCGATGGCTGAGTCTCCGGAAATCCGATTCCATCCCGGCCCTTTTCGGCTCTTTGGGCAGTAGTGGGTTTGGACTAGAATTGAAAAATAAATTATTATTGATGGGTTTTGACTAGAGTTAAAAAATAAATAATTATTAATGGGTTTGACTTGAACTGAGCCTGGATTAAAATTGAAAATAAATGATTATTGATGAGTTTTGACTTGAATTGGGCTTGGACTAGAAGAAAAATAAATGATTTTTGATGGGCTTGGATTTGAATTGAAAAATAATTAAAGAAAAAATATATATATGATTGGGCTTAGAAATGGAATAGGTCCATAAGTTTTGGAAAGACTTCCGTGGCCCATAAGGTGTAGTTCTTTTTTTTTGGTTGTGAACCATAAGATGTAATTATTGGAATATATTTTCTTCTTTTTAGCCAGAAATTTTATTTGTGCTGCACTTTTTTAAAAAAAAATAAACCATAAATAAATTAATATGAAATAAATTGTCATGATCTTTTATAAGCTGTGTGTATCATGTATCATGAGCTCGGGAATGAGAGAAACTATATGATGAATAAGAATCATATTGTATAAGAATTAATGTAATGTTAAGTCCGAGAATCTTTTACTGTGGCGGCCTGGGTGATACTGGATCACCGAGTGATAATTAATACCCAGTGTGATTTGTCCGTTACTGTAATCCAGTGCAGTGAGTGATTGATAATACCTAGCGGTATGGTATGGTTTAGTGTCATATGATTGAGATTGGGATCCGGTTATGTACGGGCACTTATACGATAATGATGAATAATATTATCTTATCCATATATACACTTTTTACAACTAACTTGGTTAATAACTGAGACCAATAGAATACATGATTAAAATACATAGAGTAATTATTTGTTATGTTTGTTTATTTATTTATTTATACTCGTTTACGTGCTTAATCTTATATATTCATAAACAACACTGACATGAGCATGTTCACTTGAACCGACACTTCTATACTATGATAGTATATCTTTTTCTTTAAGTGTTACTTACTGGGTTTAATTCCTTAAATTCTGAATTCAGTTATTGGGAACGCGGAAGGAGAGTCTGTACCAATTGAAGACGCAATGTACCAATCGAAGACGCATACTTTGTTGATTAATACGAACTTTAGTAAAAAAAAAATGGATCTACTATCATAACTTTGTATATACTGTTTATATTTTATTTTGTCGGGCACTGTTCCTTCTTTTGATTATTTTATTGTACAAATCTAAAACATTGTGCCCCATTTTGTAATCAATCTTGCATTTTATAAATGTGACTTCAGTTTTGGATATGTTATTTATTCATCTGTTATGACATTAGTTACGGTTATTTCAGAATCCTGTGACTATTGAGTACTCTAGTGTAGGTTCAAGTAGTGTCCTCCGTTTTGATAAGCAGCTGAAAAATGAGGGCATTACAATGAATTGTTTTGTGAATATCTGGCGTTGGTGAGATGTATTATGCTTAAGAACTACACTCAAGAAGAGTGTGTACGGAGTTGAAGACCTGCTCCGTTGAAGGGAAGTGTGCGCATAAGCTATTGGATCAATAGTGGATAGAACACATCAGAGGCATGTGGACCGTGTGTAGACCTATTGAGTAGCCAAGCCAGGCTAACACTATTCACTACCAATTATATCCTAGATGCCTTAATGAACAATACAGGAAGAGTTTAGATTCGTGAGTAACATCAAAGTAAGCCATATGTATAAATATGTAGACATGGTTACAGTAAGCCTTATAAATAAGTATCTGTACATGGTTTGCCTGATAATAAACCATATACATCAAGTGTTTGTTCTAATATCATAAAATTTATTTATTAATATATCTCAACTTAAATATTTGCTGTATTTCTATAAAAAATTTCAGCGTCCTGGGCCATGCCATTCTGAATATGTATATATATATTTTTTTGTTATGAATGGTGTATGTTTTATCACAGGTTCAGTTACTGAAATACCTCGTCATTTTTCATTGTTTCTTGAGCAATATTTATTTTGATGCCTAATGCAAATTTGTACAGTTTGAATGCGAACCGTTTGCAGTTTTATGATTCTCGTACAATGGTACTGAAGTAGGCTGAGACTAGATATTGAAGCTCTTGATATCCAGAACACATGTAATATTTTTGTGGATACACATATGAAACATCATTATTAATCGGAGTAAAGGCCTCTGTAAGACTCATAACTCTGATGGAATGCAGTTGCTTCTATGACAGGATTAAACCAGCTGAAACTATTTGGTTGATATGCATTTCTTCAAAAGAAAAACATGGCAAGCAACAAGTTATGAAATTTGAGCAACAAGTTATGAAATTTGTATATATTTTTCATGTAACCTAAGCCAGTGCATGTTGATATCTAATAGCTACCTAGATAAGGATCAGCTGGCCATTAATCTGAAAGAGTATGACAGAGAGTTGAAATGGCTTGATCTCATGGAATATTGGGAGTTCCTTAAATCAGGAGTCATGCAACTATAAAGGGAAATCAATCTATATTATTGGAGATTCCACAGAAGTGAATCAGGAAGTTGCTAGAGAACTTGCCGTTGGTCTCGGGTATGCAACTGTTTTTTTTCCCATATGGATACTAATTTCAGCTGGTACTAGAAAACTTATTCGAGTGTAATCGGTTAATATCTGAATGTAATAATGATAGGGTTCGGCTGTGGCAATCATAGTATGTCAGATCATCAGGTAGGGTAACAAAGAAATAGATTGCTGGAGCAGCAGACACGTGATACTGAAAAGCTGAATTCCCAGAAGGGGGCAGCAGACATGTGATGATTTTTTTTTCCTGGCCAGGCTACAGAGAAATAATAAAAAACTTTGTTTGATTGCATAAACTGATAAAAGAGATAAATTAAAATATCACGACTTGTATCAATGATAGTTACACATTGCCATTATGGTTGGGTTGGGGTGATACAAATTAGTATGAAATGTGGCTTCTGTATAAAAATTTTGAACTCTACCTGTAGATTACCAGAATGTTCTGTTTGGCTCTTGGCTTTATCCTTCCCTCGTAGTTGAGTGAAATCCCTATTTGAGAATATACTAGGAGTTGCATTGTTAGCAATCATCATTTTAATCTTATCCTGGTAGTTTCTAAAATCTATCATAGGAGTCTGCCTTCATTATCTGTAAGCTGTAAACTTTATTTGAAATGTGGCTTATGTATAATTTTTTGAACTCTACCCATATCTACAGGATCACCAGAATATGTTCTGTTGGCTCTTGGCTTTATCCTTCCTTCAGTGTTGGATGAAATCCCATTCTGGAATCCATCACCTTTAGGAGTTGCGTGGTCAGCGATCATCTTGACAACTAATATCGATCTTTGTATTGAATTAGTGTTATTGGGTAAAGGGTAAACTAATATCCATATTATTGGGTTTATAAGATTGTAGATATTATTCCTCAGTCATTGGGGTTATTGGGTAATGGGTAAACTAGTCCTAAAATCCAATATAATAATTTAACTCAATAAGGAAAAGAGAGTTTTTTACTAACCTTTTGATAAAAGAGTGAGAATCTAACATGTGGAAAGATGAGAAGGAAGGTGTTTATCACCAGTGAAGGCTTTGATGGCGGCGGCTTTGGTGGTGAGAGGGAAAGAGAATTTTAGAGGAAGGATTCTGTTGAAAATGGGTTAGAAATGAGGGTTTATATAGGTTTTCAAATTGTGGTTATAGAACATGAAAGGTTTTAGTTTAATTAGGGAGTTTAATTTTGAGAATTAAAAATGAAAATTAAATTGAAGGTTTCATGGTTGAATTAATGAAGAGTTGGAAGTTGAAGAAAATGAAAGGGTTAGGAAGTTACAGAAAAAACTGAAGGGTTGGGAAGTTAGAGAAGATTAATAATTAACTTTATTATTTTATTTATTTATTTATGATTAAAATTTAGGATTATTTCTGGAGATAAGACACTGACGGTGCTTGCTTCAATATTTCAGAGAAAATATTTGTGTAAAAGGATCAGTTCAGGCGGCTCTACAATCATAGTCTATTCAAAAATAAAATTCGACTCTATTATCTTTCCAGTAGTCTAAAACCCACAAACAAAGCATGATACTCATAGATTTTGGAGAAAAAACATACCATCTGGATATTTCTAATACACTTTAGCCGTGATCCGTGCAAAATCAATCTCAATCTAAACATGAGATGAGAATTAAAAACTATTAAATGTTAATCCAAATTCCAATCAAATTTCTTTACCTGAAAGCATGTGACTACTAAAAGCACCAGAGCTCCGGCAAATTGGGGAGGCCAATGGTGTGCTATAGTATCGTAGTCATTGAAGTTGGATCAACCAAAGACACGGATTATTGTTGAGCATGCTTAAGCCTTGGTGAACACGAGGACACAGAGCATAGGAGACGAGAGAGACGACAACAACTAGAGAACAAGAGACGAGAGAGGTGAAGAGACAGAGAGAATGAGTGGTGAGAGAGAGAGAGAGAGAGAGAGAGTGTTGATTGTCAGCGAGAGAGAGGATAGAGTGGGCTTCTGCGAGAAGTCAGAGAGAAGTAGCGAGATAGAGGAAATCAGAATTGAGGAGATGAGTCACCAGACAAATGAGAAGATACACAACGAGGAAAGAGTCTGCTTCAGCTATAATTGGCTTCAGCGAGAAATCAAGGAGAGAGTCAGCTCCAGGGCAAAATTGAGAGAGGTGGCAAGGGGTTTAGAGTTGGACAATCGCATTTAGGAACCTTAAAAGTGTGATATTGAATTGAATTGTCAGATATTTGGGTTGGGATTTGAAACCCGAAGATTGGTTAAACGATTAAACGGTTTGCATGCAGGTGCATAACCCACATACAATGCATAATAGGAATGCATAATAGAAATGCTTAATCAATGTCCGCATAATGGGGGCACTTTTGTCACTTTCGATGCGACTGGAGGCCGCATTTGCTTATGAGGTCGCATGGGCCGGTTTTTTAAACACTGTTTATTTGCATTCAAAAAGTTTAAGACGTCTGCATGTCATATTCACACGAATGTGTAGAATATGTATGATATAGGCAGCATTCCTAGACATATCAACTAGCTGTGAATAAAAAGTATGGTTTTGCAGGTCTTAGAAGCAAGGCTATGGGTTCAGTTTTTGAGGGGTTATGCGGAAATTCCATGCTTTATTGACCTTTTCGAGAAGGGGCTTTTATCAGTCAGTGTGTAATGCATTTTGGAACAAAATCCCATTCATAATCAAGTTATTTAGTATTGATTTTAAAAGGTTTATTTTATATATGCCTTCTAATAAAAGTTGACTAGAAATTTTAAAACAGTCAAGGAACGAGGAATTGATGCATAATTCCGCTAGTGCTGTGCTTAAAGTTTTATCCTTTCACTGTCAATCCTAAACTAGGATAAGTGAGGAGGGTTGTGGTAGGTTTATGACAGACAGCGTAAAATATTATCATATATTATAATATGAGCCAAAAAATGAATTTCGTTATGGCATTCTCTATTTAGCAACGCGCTACATCGGAGCCCGGGTATAGTGAAAAATATGTAAAGGTTGCTAGGTCGTCGCCTAAAAGCTACGCGCCACGTCGGTGCTCGGATGTGGTGTCAAATATAAGAGGGTTCTCCCAAAAAAGTTAGCTCATGAACGTAGGATTCGATTGGCTCGTGGAATATAGGTTCTTTTACAGGTAGATTAGCAGAGTTAGTTGATATTATGATTATGAGAAGTTTAATATTTTGTGCGTGCAAGAGACTAAGTGGGTAGGTGAGAAAGTTAAAATTATAGAAACTTGGAGTTATAAACTTTAGTATACGGACAAAAATAGAAATCATAATAGGTGTGATCTGGAAGTTAGGAGGAAGGTTGATAAAATTTTATTAGTTAAGTTTATTTTAAATAAGGAGATTCTTAAATCTTAATATCATTAGTGTCTATGCATCACAAATAGGATATGATAAATCTATTAAACGTCAATTTTGAAATGATCTAGATGAGATGGTATAGAAAATACCCACTAATGAAAAACTTTTTATTGGTGGTGATCTCAATAGGCATGTAAGAATTAGTTGTAATAGGTTTGATAATGTATATTTGGAATTTGATTTTGGAGAAAAAAATGAAGCAGGTAACTTAATTTTAGATTTTACTTTGTCATATAATTTGATTCTAGCGAATACTTGGTTTAAAAAAGAGTCTTACTTGATTATTTTTAAAAGTGGATTGAGTGTGAGCCAAATAGATTTCTTTTTAAATATGAGAGTAGATAAAAGTAGTTACATCGGTTGTAAGATAGTACCAGGTGAGAGTGTACTAACCCAATAGATGTTCTTAGTTTTAGATATTCGGATTAGAAGGAGACTTAAAAAAATTAAGTATAACTTAAATCTTAAAATTAAGTGGTGGTGATTAGAAAGCAATCAAAAAAATGTTGTAGATAGAGTAGTATAGGAAGCAGATTCGAATGACCATAATGATCCCGGTGTAAAATGCAATAAAATGGTTAGCTGCATTAGGAGGATAGTGAAAAATATATTTGGTGATTTGAGGGGAGGTGCTCCACCATATAAGGATACATCATGATGATGGAATGAAGAGGTAAAAAATATTGTTAAGATCAAGTGGGATTTTTATAGAGATTTGAAAAACAATTGCGTAATAAGTTTTGAGAAATATAAACTAGCCAAGAAGGAAACTAAAAAAGTTATTTAGGATGTAAAAGTTAAATTATACAAATAAGTGTAAGTGAAATTGGACAATAAAAAGGTAGAAAAAGATATGTATAAAATTGCCTAGGTAAGAGAGAGAAAGTCTAGAGATTTATGTACTGAAAAGTGTATTAAAGATGATGATTAGAAGGTTCTAATTCGAGATGAAAAGAGTAAAAAAAGATGGAGAGATTATTTTAATAGATTGTATAATAGCTGTTTTACTCAAGATTCGAAAGACCTTACTGTTTAATATGAGGATGTGAATCGTAGTTTTATGTGCAGAATTAAAATATCTGAAGTAAAAGAGGTTTTGAAGAGGATGAAATTAATGAAAAATTATTGGTTTAGATGAGATTCCTATTGATGTATGAAGATACTTAGGAGAGATGAATGTGAGGTGACTGATAGATCTCTTTGATAAGATTTAGCGAAGTAAGAAAATGCCAAATGAATGGAGGAAGAATATCGTATCTCTATATAAGAACAATGGTGATATTCATAGTTATTGTAACTACTGTGGAATAAAACTCATGTATCACACTATGAAACTTTGGAAAAAGGTAATTGAATATAGAATGAAACAGACTGTTAAAATATCAGAGAACCAATTTGAATTCATGTCGGGACGATCGACAATAGAAACTATTCATTTACTTTGTCAACTTATAGAGCAATTCTGTGAAAGAAATAGAGATTTGCTTATGGTTTTTATTGATTTAGAGAAACCCTATGAAGGTACCGTGAGAGGTGCTTTGATGGACATTGATGAATAAAATATTCCGTCAAGTTTATTGACATAAATAAGGACATGTATGGTGGAGTAGTGGTTAATATCATAACTTGTGATGGTCTAACAAGTGATTTTTCAATATCAATTGGATTGCAATAAGGATCTGCAATCCGTTGTTATTTGTTGTAGTGATGGATGAGTTTACTAGAGCTATTCAGGATGAGATACCTTGGTGTATACTATTTGCAGATGATGTTGTTTTAGTTGACGAGACCAGAGCATGAGTTAATGTCAGGTTCAAGTTATGGAGGCAAATATTAGAATTTAGAAGTTTTACATTGAGTAGCTCTAAAACAGAGTATATGAAGTATAAATTTAGTAAACGACGGACCCAAAATATAGTGATGTGATATTGGACAGGTAAGAGACACAAATGAACAGTCAGTTTAGATATTTGGGTTCAACTGTTCAAAATAATGGAGATATCGATAGTGATGTTAACCATAAGGTCCAAGCTAGCTTGTTGAAATGGAGGAGTGCAACGGGAGTTTTATGCAACCGTAACAATTCTGTTAAGGCTGAAGATTAAATTTAATAGGACTGTTATTAGGCTATATTTATTATATGATACGGAATGTTAGGCTATAAAGAAACGTCATTTACAAAAGAAAAGTGTAATAGAGATGCGCATGTTTCGTTGGATGTGTGACAATACTAGGATAGATAAAGTGAGAAATGAAGATATCCGTACGTACTAAGATAGGTGTAGCATTCATTAAAGAGAAATGCGAAGAGCAAAGGGAAAATCGAAGAAAATATAAATGGAGACGATATGAAAAGATATTTTGGTCATATAGGTCATCAGATGCTGGTAAAACTTGTCATCAGACTGAGGGAGGTGGAAGTGCCGCAGAAAGGGGGAGACAGTAAGGGTATTTTGGAGTTGGAAGGGCTATTTAGAGGTTCAGATTTGTCGTGTATGACTTGGGCAAAATAACAACCAATGAAAGATTATTGATCCAATATCTATATGATCAATTACTGTCTAATGTGGTATTAAATACTCAATTAATCCACTGCTCAGATGACCTATATGACCACATAAGGAGTACTTATAAGGACAAGCCAATGAGCTCTTGGTATTCGGACATTGTTAGGGGGATTGGGGTTGGCTAGGGCATTTGTGGATGCAAATTTTGGTTTATGTGTCAGGTAAAATTACAACTCGCAAAATTATGCATCTATATGTCCAATTACTGCCTAACGTAGTATCAAGCAGTTGATTGATTGATCGCAAATTACGGGTTATATGGCTACATAAGAGTCTGGGAAGGCCAAACCTAGGCATTCTTGGTCCACATACAATTATGTGGCTGCAAAGTCCTTTGTCCTCCGGTCCCTCTCTCCTCCCTCGAGTTCTCCAGCAACGATCAGTCTTCCACAACTCTCTCACCCTCTCTTTGACTCCCTCTCAACTACAAAATCTCCCCACCATCTCTCTCCTCTCTCTTGACCTCCATTGATGACTAGCGTTTGCTCAGATGACCAAGAACTTAGCCATGATTTATTACAATCCTTGATATGCTTTTATGATTGAAAACATGTAATAATTTATGATTATATATTTTGATTTAAATATGTCTTAATACAATCTAGAGTCTAACATCTTTCATACCAAAGTATCAGCAGGAAATGGAATTTGTCTTGTCATCTTTTGTAATACTGATTTACTTTCAGGATAATACTGATCTAGAGTCTTAATACAATCTAAGAGTCTACATCTTTCATATCCAAGTCTGACATGTCAAAATACCTAAACTTTTGAATTGTTCAATTAATACTGACTTACTTTCAGGATAGCATATCAAAATTAAATGTCTTGAAAAATTAATTCTATTAAAAATTCCCTAAGGCTGTGCTTGGATGTCAAAAGCAACATGTTTTGGGTTTTTTTCAAAGTGCGTGTTTTGAAGTATTTTGATAGTATGTGTTTTGGACAGTTCTGATTATATGTTTGGGGGTGTTCAAGTTTGCACTTGGGAGTTTGGTTTTCTCATGAATTTTCGTGGGTTTCATAAACATGTAAAAGACGAGTATGCCCAATTAGGAAAAAGAAATGTACATGGGAGAGAGTTTGAACAAAGAAAAATGAGGGTATTTTTTTATAAATAATTTAGAAAACTCCAAAACAACCCCCCTATTTTGGGTGTTCTAAAAATCACTCCAAAATACCTATCCAGGTGTTTTGAAGTGTTCTAAGAACACTGCAAAACACTTGTCCAAAAACTCACAAGTAAATGTTCTTATGAATATTTCGTAACACATCCCTCCAAAATACCCTAAAACACTTCAAAACTAAACTCGCAAACATAGCCTAATATTCTTTTCTTTTTCTTGATACTATTTCACAGGTAAGCTAAGTACAAGAGAATTTCTAGAAAGTTATGCTCAACAATCCATTGATTCATGTGTTGCCATATTGAATCTGCGATTTCTTGTGTTACACTTACCTAGATTGGACCAATTTTAGTAATGCAACAAACGAACATGTATATGGGAGAGAGTTTGAAAGAAATGTATATGGGAGAGAGTTTGAACAAAAAAAAAATGAGGGTATTTTTTTATAAATAATTTAGAAAACTCCAAAACACCCCTATTTTGGGTGTTCTAAAAAACACTCCAAATACCTATCCAGGTGTTTTGGAGTGTTCTAAAAACACTGCAAAACACTTGTCCAAAAACTCACAAGCAAATGTTCTTATGAATATTTCGTAACACATTCCTCCAAAATACCCTAAAACACTTCAAAACTAAACTCGCAAACATAGCCTAATATTCTTTTTTTTTCTTGATACTATTTCACAGGTAAGCTCCCCTAAGTACAAGAGAATTGCTAGAAAGTTATCTCAACAATCCATTGTTTGAATATGTGATTTCTTGTGTTACACTTACCTAGATTGGACCAATTTTAGTAATGCAACAAACGAACAAAACAAACGAACATAAACATCTAGTTGCCATATGTTGAATTTTATAATTTATAATTACTCTTTTATTTTTGAAATCAGTCTCTAACCATGGCAAATTAGGCCAGATGAGATTTCTATTGAGCTATGGAGATATTAAAGAGAGATGGGTATGAGGTAACTGATAGACTTCTTTAAGAAAATTTGACATGCTATAAAAATGCCAAATGAATAGAGAAAGAGTATCTTAGTATCTCTATATCAGAACAAGGGTGATTTTCAAAGTTGTTCTAAGTATCATGGAATAAAACTAATGTGTCACACTATGAAATTTTGGGAAAGGGTAATTGAATATAAATTAAAACAAACTATTAAAATATTTTGGATTCATACCAGGGCGGTCGATGATAGAATCTATTTATTTACTTCGTCAACTTATTGAGCAATTTCAAGAGAGACATAGATATTTGTATATAGTATTTATCGATTTAGAACAAAACATATGATAAGGTACTATGAGAGGTGGTTTGGTGGATATTGATGGAGAAGGGAGTTACCATCGAATATATTGACCAATGTTTAAAATAGATAACGTAACATTTTGCCTCTGTTAGGTTATGTCGCATATAGCGTAACGCATAACGTAGCTTATGCAAATTTCTATTTATTTAATAAAAATAAATATAAAACTATATAAAATACCTTTTATAAATTGAAAAATAAATTTAAAATATCTAAAAAAGGATATAAAATCACTTTGTAATACATAATCTATTCTAATTTTATATTAAGTTTTATAATAATTTTCACATTTATCTTCATAAATTATATTAAGTCTACAACCGTAATTCCAGTTATCATCTAAACAAGAAAATAAAATTTTAATTTTTTATTTCAATTCCAGTTATTATTATTATTGTAACTTATAATTTGTAATGTTCAATTATCTTGTAATGTTCAATTATCTTATTGAAATTGTTGATTTTAGTTCAGTTAAAAATTCAATAAAATCAACAAGTAAAATATTTTTTTAGCAATCAGAGAGGAATTACAATAAGCAAATAAGGAAACAATCGCAAATTAGCAAGTTAGTAATTCCACAAGTAATCAAATAAGCCAACAACGAATCAAGTAAGAAAATTACAGTATTTCGTTAATAATTAAAATAATAATCAACAACAATATAGAAATTACTAAAAAAATAATTGTAAATAACGTAATATAACGTAATTTAACGTAACGTTATGTAATATAACATAAAATAACATAAAAAACGTATTGTTACGGTGCACTGAGTTATTTTCAATTGTTACTGTTATGTAACATTGGGGTTCTGTTAGGTTTCATAATGCAATATAATAGGTTTCATAATGCGTTATTTTCAACATTGAATTATTGACATAGTTAAGGACATATATGAAATATGGCAAATGTCAGAACTTATGGCTGTCCAATAAGTAATTTTTCAATCACAATTGGATTGCATTAAGGATCTGCATTGAATTCGTTTTTATTTACTACAGTAATAGATGAGCTTACTAAAACTATTCAGGATGAGATACCTTTGTATATATTATTTGCTGATAATACTGTCTTAGTTGATAAAAATGAGAGTATGAGTGCGTGTCAAGTTAGAGTTATGGAGGTAGATATTAGAATATAGAGATTTTAGATTGAGTTGGTTCAAAACTGAGTATATGGAATGTAATTTTAGTAAGCGAAAGACCCGAGATTACAATACTATGATGCTGGATGGATTAGAGATACAAATTAGTAATTAGTTTAGGTATTTTGGTTCTATTATTCAAATAGAGTGATAGTGATGCCAACCATAGTATCCAAGCGAATTGGTTGAAATGGATAAGTGTAACAAGAGTTTTATGCGATCGTAACTTCCCGTTGAGGCCGAAGAAAATTTTTTATAGAACTTCTATTAGACCAGTTTGATTATATGATACGGAATGCTGGGCTATAAAGAAACGTTATTAACAGAAGATAATTATAGCAGAGATGCACATGCTTCGTTACATATGCGGCAACACTATGAGAGATAAGGTGAGAGATGAGGATGTTCGTGCTAAGGTAGGTGTGACCGCCAGCAAAGAGAAGATGCGAGAAAATTGCTTACGATAGTTTGGTCATGTATAATGTAGATCTACAATTGCACCAGATCGATGCCAGCAAAGAGAAGATGCGAGAAAATTGCTTACGATAGTTTGGTCATGTATAATGTAGACCTACAATTGCACCAGAACGACGAGGTGAGTGTATTAACATAGGACACGTTAAAACAACAAAGGGTGGACAGAAAAAATATGGATGGAGATGATATGAAAAGATTATGGATGCTAGATGTTTAAATGAGGACATATTGTTCGATTGGAATGATTGGAGAAAGATCATCCATGTGATTGACCCGGTGTAATTCTCGTTTGGTTTATTTAGTCTACCCCAAGTACTTGGGATAAAAGGCTTAGTCATCGTTGTCATTGTTGTTGTAGTCTCTAACCATGACAATATTGGAATGAATTCCCCATATGAATGAAGTTAGTCATTCTTTTTTGCTTTTGAAAGTAAATGGAGCATGTTACTGTTGTGTAATGTGCTTATTTCAAGTGTATACTTTGGTGGGGGTGCTATTACAGTTTACCTTGGGAGTTTACTGTGATCATGTCATCCTACTTATAAATCTCACTGTTGATAATTCATAACTTATTCTGTATGGTAGCAAGCTCTGTGGTAAAACAATAAACAGTCCTGTCATAACTTAATGTTATTTGCATAGTAATTGCCTTGGGCTTCCTTGTGTGCATCTTTACTACTTGTATTTTATGGTCTAGAGTTAAGAAACAGTTCAATAAATATAAATGTGAGTGCCAAGCCACTGTCAAAAAGGGACATACATATATAGACTAGGGGCCGTATGTTGTCTTCATGGTTCATGTCTGACAGTATTTGCGATAGAACAGAGTAACTCTGGAAAACCGTCACCCTGTTAAAAATATGTCAGAAGGGGTGGAGCCATGTTATTTATTTCATTAAATAGTTTTCATTTCCTCAAAATACTTGGATCATCCATTCTGCCTCTCTTTTATTTTCTGCCAAGTTGTTTAGATTGCAGATCATGTAATTTCATTTATGAAAAACTTATTCTATCCTCTGAAACAGAAAGAAAATTATGGCTGCTAAAAGCTTTATAGTCTTTTTAGCTTCCATAAATATAAATTACCTTTTTGTTTCTTGACTTCTCATATTGCTCCTTTTAAAATATGCCTTGCTTAAAAAAACTTGATTTACTTATTATTCTTATTTTGCAGTGCATTAACAAAGTGTAATCACTTCCGAGGTTGGTTTTAGAAGGAGCAGACTCTGTTGCAGAAGCAGAATGTTCTGTACTTGAAGGTCTCAGCAGGTATGCGTTAATTTTCTTTCTTTAAATCTCAAGTGAGTTGACATGAAAAATCATTTTTGGAAGCTACAGTCATGTCTGCACTGTTGTAGCAACAGTCGGAGGACAACACAGAGCTCCAATGAGACATGATAAGTGGCGGCATCTCCATGCTAGCTTTTCTGTGTAATATGTCCAAATCTGAAGCTGCAGGCAACCACCAACCATCCATCCTCCCCTCTTTCATTTCCTCCCCTATGATTATTCTCCAGTAATAATGGGACTTGAGGAATTGTTATCTTGAATACTATCATCATCATTGGCTGAATCCTTTTAGGCAGGATTGTGATAAGCAAGTAAATATTTCATGATGGGGGAAAGGTTATTAAAAACCCATAAATCATATTTGTAGGTTAAGTTATAAAAGAATCTGGACATGGATACATTTTTGTGGACAGGTTAAGGACCACAGGTATAGCAAGAAGCAACCAAATATAACAAGAATGAGCCAAGTATGATGGAAACTTGTTTAGATTGTTATCCTATATGATGCAATCTAAGGATTGGCATTTGAGCTTTAAGTCCCTTGTGATAACATATGTTCTGCATGAACTTCAACCATATAACTAGTGGTGCATTCTCTCTCTTTGCACCGAGTAATCCTTCAGAGCCCTTGCTTTCCTCCCTTGTATTGGGTCTACAGTGCTAATAATAGCAGAGACTAAAGGCCCTTGTATTGGGTCTACAGTGCTAAGAATAGCAGAGACTTAAGGCCCAGTAAAAGAAGTTATCATATGTTTAGTGAAACCACCTAAAAAGTTGGGCCAACAATTTGAGATTCTCGAATGATGTTAAGAATATAAGAATATATGCTTAATCCTCACCGCATCTTGGAATTCTTTTGTAGGATTGAGTATTAGAGCCACTCAAGTTCAAATCCAGCAAGGCACACAATAAAAAGCTACTCTATATTTAGGTCTTGCATTTATCAGTTAATTAGTCCTAGTAGTATTGTTGATGCTATCTCCTACATTGGTACCTCGAAGAACCTAGAGATGAATATATGTATGGAACATTTTGTGTCCTCGTATATTGAGGGGGCAAATTAAAATTTTGGTGATTAGTGCTGTTATATTTCTGTATGATTCGCAACTATCAGTACCTCAATGTATATGATGATTGATTGTAAAGAACTTAATATTTCAAGTTTCTTCTTCTTAATGTTGAGGAAAATTCTGAAGGTACTTAATGTTGATATAGCAACTTTCTTCCTTTCTATATGTGTGTGTGCGCATGTATTTTCTGTTCTGTCTCGTTTCCTCTAGAAAATGAGAGTTCGGATAAACCAGATTGTGTTGTCATTGTAAAAGTAGGACTAGTTTTAATAGTTCTTGTCTAATAACTATTTTTTTGGAAGTGCAGATGAGGCTTCTGCAAAGGAAGAGGCTCGAAGGCAAGAAGAAGTAACTGTTGTAAAACTTACTGGGTGGGACAAAGAGCATACTATAGTTGTTGCTTGGGCTTGTTTGAGTGCACTGAATCAGTTGATCTTACCAGATAAGGAACAAGTTTCCACGGGGGGCTAAATTCTGCATACGAGTAATAGAAAAATGCCCTTACTAAGCAATGAAGCCTTCTTCCCCATTTTCCGTTCTCATTATCAAATGTTTGCTCTTCTATGCAGGTATGAAAAGCCTTTGTAAAGGTTAAGGTGCCGTGGAGGTTGGCCTAACATCAAACCACCAGGGGTGGGAACTAATGCACAGCTGGTGGATAGTCCTAGGGAGGAGATTTTCCATTTGATATTGGCATATTGGTCTTTCTGTGATGAATTGGAATTTTGGATAATATTTCAGGAGGGTTAATGATAAATGGTATGGTATTCATCTTTTTGTGTATGCAAATCATCTGTTACATAAACTTTGGAAGCCATTAGCAAAAGCAGCAGAAATTTGATCACCACTGCAGCAGCGTATGAGTGGTGTTGAAG
Organism: Dracaena cambodiana; assembly: GCA_036321105.1. Taxonomy (NCBI): domain Eukaryota; kingdom Viridiplantae; phylum Streptophyta; class Magnoliopsida; order Asparagales; family Asparagaceae; genus Dracaena; species Dracaena cambodiana. The sequence goes on from JAYEPQ010000004.1 coordinate 3,130,954, forward strand.
AGGGAGCCATTCTTTCCTGCACTGTGCATGATATTGAAGAAGCCTGCTGAAAAACAGAAGCGCGCAACGGCTGATGAAAAGCCAGCAACTTTTCCGGAGTAGGTTTTGGCTTGCCCCTTTCTATGTTATTAGTGACGATAGATTTGGAACCCTATACAAGGGGCTGCTTGCTGCTCACCCCTCTCTCTAGACCGTGCACACGTAGATTGGAAGGGTAACATCCTTCGGGAGGTCAGTCGTCAATATAATCGCTCGAATGGCCTTCCTCCAGTAGTTGCAACATTTGCAAAGGATTCAACAGCTTGCCTGCTGTACCTCCCAGCCCTGCCTATCAATGCCATAGCTTCGGACAAGCTATGTGGTTCTACATCAAATGGCTCCTAAAGCGAAGCAGTTGCTAGAATGAAACGAAACAAAAGCCGCGGGAGAGGATACGTGACGGTATCACATTAGCGTGACTGGACCGGTGTATGACTCACTGGACAGACAATGACCAGAAAACAATTGCCTCTCTTGTCAATACAACTTGCCAAAACAAACGTTTGGCCGTTCTCTGAAATTTGTTCTTCTTCTAACTGCAGCAAGACATGAAGCAACACATGAAATATACACCACATTGCTACCACATGAAATATACCACATTGCTACCAAGTAGTTCCTTCAGGAATGAAACCTCCTAGTACGCTTTCATGAACACAACCGCAAGAATAGCACTGAACAAAGATGAACATAATATTTCAAAGACAACTGCACCAAATGACGCTTATGCAAATTTTTCAGGGTGTAAAAATGAAAAGCTAACAAGACAGTTGTGAACTGCTCTACTCAATGCTATGTACTGCTTGCAAGGAATAGTCTTTCCGCTATTAAATATAATATTTGATAGCCAGCACCATGGAAACATAATACAACAATTTGTAGAGGTATCCAGATACAAGACCATCGTGTATAGGAAAAGATATATATATATATATATATATATATATATATATATATATATATATATATATATATATATATATATATAAAATTATTACACGTGGCGTCATTCAAGGTAACAAATAAATGAATTCTCTTAACCGCCTTTTGAGTGGTGCAATATGTAATAATTTTATTGGGCAACCTAAGCGGCGGTAAAGAAACTCCCTTCACCACCGGTGAATTTCCCGTTTACTCTCTCTCTCTCTCTCTCTCTCTCTCTCTCTCTCTCTATATATATATATATATATATATATATATATATATATGACTAATTGTTCCAAAGTGAGGGATTTTTTCCAGAGTAAGCAGACATTAATAGGAGGATTCAAGCCAAATAAATAAATCATAAAAGAAATAATAGAGTTTCACCAAATTAAATAAAAATTAAAGACGATCACATTATACATCACACACTTTGATTCAATAATAAATTTTGATTGAAGAAAGACATGTTCTCTCCAAAATCCAAAATTTTTAAAAATCTCCCTATATTCAATCAAACTTTGACTCAATAATACCAAAAAAAAGAAAATCCAGAAAAATAGGATTTGTCCAAATTAAATAAAAAATGCAGATGATCACAATATCTATCAAACTACAAACTTAGATTCAATGACAAATTTTGATTCAATAAAATATAAAATTTGATTCGATAAAAACTTTTATTTGATAAAAATATTTGGTTCAAAAAAGACATGGGTTCTCTTGAAAATCCAACTTTCAAAATTCTCCATATTAAAAAACAAATTTTGATTCAATAACAATGTAGAGCAGCATAATTTCACCAAATTGAATAAGAAATTGCAGATGATCGTATTATACATCAAAAGAAGAAAGAAATCGAAGGAGGCTAGCAGCAGACTTACCTCTGATCCACCAGAAAGAATTGATTAGTGTCAGCAATATACAATTGAACCAACCAGCACCATACATCCTCTGCCTTGTTTGGCAAGGCCCCTGATCCAATAAGGAATGAAAATAGACAACCTGCTTATAGCAACCAGAAGAATCAGGTCGTGCTAGCACCCCTCAATTCGACGTCTGCACAAAGAATCAATTATATCCATCTGTCCAAATTACGGGCCAAGTTAATTAGGGCCATCACCCTTGCCATGCCCTTTGCTATTTGTAGTCAGAGATCAGCTAAGAAATGTGGCTAGGACCAATGAGTCATCGTATCATGCTTTAAGATGAAAAATGCCTGCTAGCTCTGGCTTTCCTATCCTCATCTGCTGGCAACCTAAAGCTATAACTGCTCTGATCTACGACATCATTGGAAAAGGAGGGGCCTTTAACCTTCAGATCCTTTGGTCCAAGCTCCAAATATGGCACTTCTCTTACATTTGATGCTAAACTTGGTGGAAGATCACTCTTTACATAAGATTCTCTTAACCTCACTTTCATGGAGTTTTCATCCCTTCTGATCCTTGGATCTCGCAAATGTTGCCTGATTTTCAATGATACTGGAGCAATTCCTCCAGAAAGGCCGATTCTAGGAGAAGATGATTGGTCATTGGCTGGATTGAACTTCTTCAAGCGTTTCAACACCTGCAAAAAAGTGCATATTTTTAGTCCTATAAAATTTGGAATAAAAGAAAATAATCAACCCATGCGTACACAAGGAACGCAAATGTGCTTGAGAGTTCTAGCACATATTGTTTTGCTTAAGAGGAAAAGTACAAGGAAAGAAATGTTCCTAACATTTGTTAGCTTAACATAATAGACTAAAACCTGCATTAAATGCTTGAGAGCTCTAGCAAGAATTTTTTTTTTTTTTAAATAAATCATGAGCATCAACATTTCAATTAAGGGGTTTTAGCATACTTGCTCATACGTGCATGGGAAATAACAGTTATATTTCCATATCTCTGCTAACATTTTGACTCATTTAACAATTATATTCTTCATATTGACAATTAAGAAAAACTGGTTTATTGATAAATATTTATAATTAATGCATAGTTTGAGTTAGTTTTTGTAATTTTGAGGATAAGATTAGCTCTTAAATTATCAATATTAGTAATTTAGCAAGTATATTGCTTTAATATACTCCCTCCGTTTGGCTTTATTTGTTGTTTTGGGAAAATTCTTTCTTTTGATGCTTTTAAGTTCCTAAAGTGTATTTATTGTTGCCTTTTCATATTTCTCCTTAATTAGTACAGTAAATACAAATGAGAAATTTCTATGTTTTTGCCATTTTGATGTTAGAGTAATTGCGCTTCTTAAACGATGTGCAACAACCTTAAACGGGAAAAAAAATGACACAGAGGGAGTACATATTTTGATGTTACGTTTAGGGCTGATTAGTTAATGGAAAGTACCTTAGAAAGTGTGTGTGTGTACGTATGTGTATATATATATATATATATAGAGAGAGAGAGAGAGAGAGAGAAAGAACTTTTCACTCTCTAATTTCGATGGATTGATTCATGAAAAATGGATCTTGGGGCAAGTTGCCCTCTTCCGACGTGATACAAAAAGATATGCATTCTAGAGATTTAAATGAGGAGATATTACTTGATAGAAATGAATGGAGGAGGACTATCAAAGTGATCGATCCGGCGTGATTCTTTTTTTGGTTCATGTAGCCTACCCCAAATACTTGGGATAAAAGGCTTAGTTGTTGTTGTTGTTGCCCTCTTCCGATGTGGCATGGCAAGTTTAGAGGGTATGGATTCAATACTTTTTGTGCTGAATTCCCTCCCTCCCTCCGGTTTATAGTGGGGCTTCAATGCCAATACGCCCGTCGGGATGGTGGAGGAGGTGCAGCCACTGGCAATGAGCACCCCACCTGTAAGCATGCCGACAACTCCTGTCTCGCCCATGCCATCATACAGATCTCGCTAAGCTCATATGGAATTGACTTTTCCGAAGAAAAAAGAAGATATGGTTGCCATGTCCTTATGTCTAGTATGTGTGCTAGTGCTGGGAGATGTGAAGAAAGAGCAGTGGTGAAGAAAAGGGGTTGATGAAGAAGCCTGGCAATAGTTGGATTTAATGTAGTATTCATTAATTCCTTGCTCGAGATAGGTCACGCCCACAATTCAATATCTGATTTGATTATCTTAATTTTCAATATGAAGGATGAGGGATATGTTCCTTCTATGAGCAATATGTGTAATTTAGGGGGTTATGATGATATTGGCGTAACAGGAAGACACTGTAACATTGTTTTTTAAGGCCAACGGGCCTACTATAATATTGATTTTGTTTTGTTTTTTTCAATTCACCTGTTTGTATCAATTACTTTTTAGACCATAGATATTGTTACTTAATCAGTTTATTGTTTAAAAAAACTAATTTTCTTTATCTAGAATTAGATGCTGAGATATGTGATTGTTTTGTGTATTACTCTTTGATTAATCTTTGTTTACTCTTTGTTTACTCTTTCGTTTATCTTCTCAAATACTTATATTTTTTCTGACTAAAGCTGGTCTGGTGAAGATTTCATTTGACTAATTATTGTTTAGCAGTAGGATAAAAAAGTTATCGTTGGCATATGTATTGTAGTTGGTAGATATCAAGAAACTTACTACTGCTAAAAAAGAAAGTTATCGTTGCATATGTATTGTAGTAGGTAGATATCAAGAAACTTACTTAAAGAAGCAAGTGTTCAATATTACCAACAAGGTTTGATACTATTATTGACAAATAAAAAGGATATGCTCAGCTGCTCAAACTAACATTGCAGTCTTTTGAAAATACAAAACCAGCCAAGAAGTTGGGGTAAGAATTAAGGATAAGACAAATGATCAGGATGAGGAATTTTGAAGATAAGATTTTCTTCACCTACTTTCATAAAATTTGATGGGATGGGTTGCCAAAAAAGGAAAAGAAAACCTCTGATCAATGATAAGAACCATGACCCAGGAAGGGTTCTCTAAAAGCAAACACAAGCAATCAGGATTCAAAACTGTAATCATCAAGCAGGTCTTATCTGTGACTTACAGTCTAAGGCAAAATGATGGCCTTCCTTTTTCATTGCAAAAAATCATTCAGCATAATGAATTTTTCTCTTTGACATTTACTGAGATAGAGAGTTGGAATTCATTATATCAATCAAGTTTTCATGTTTGAACAAAAATCGCAGTCTTGGGACGAAAGAAGAGAAACTATCCATCAGTTGCCAAGAAAATGCTTACAGATGTCTATAATCGCACCTTGAAGTACATTACAAATGTGTCCACGTACATTATGACATTCTCACTGGTTCATGCATGTTTTAAGCTCTATTTGAATGCACAAAGTTATATTAGAATGAGTAGAAGTGACCCTAAATCGTATATCAGTGATGATTGCATGTTTCAGGGCAATACTGTGCCCAGACGGCTGGATTGGTCGACAACGCCAGGTATCAGTCGACCAATCAGCCAGCCTGTTTTCTGCTATGTAGTACTTCAATAAAGTGGCCATAAATTTTGCATCCAAACTCCAATAGAGATCATCTTGGGTTCATTGGAAATATAATTCATAGATCTAGAACTTTCTTCTATATAAATTTTTCTAGTTCAATCTCTAACTATAAATTTAGCCGTGAAGTTGCTACATTGCACAAGACATGACCAGGTCCATCCTATTAGTTCAGCCTATTAGTTGACTAATGCTTCAATTCTGGTGGACCATACGATTGGTCGACCAGTATGGGGTACTAATATGGGTGCTAATTGACCAATCAACCCATATTTAGGCATTTTATATCATGTTATGCATATAATACTTTTCCAGTGATAAGATACGCACGTAATACAAAATAACAAAATAACAACAACTAAGCCTTTTATCCCAAGTATTTAGTGATATGATACGCACGTATATATGTTTAATTATCTCTTGCTTGTAATTGTGTGTTGTAATGACCTTGTGCACTCAATTGTCGAGAGTGCCCATCATTGATACGCTACCTGCTATTGTAACACAAACTCGGGTACACAAACTCGGGTCCAGTCGTGTGTGATCTGGGGTCATCACAGAATATCTATTGATAACTCCCTTTTTTGTTTGCAGGTACTTGAAGGCTAGTAAGTGACTCGGAAAAAAGGAAAAAGAAGAAAAGAATGGTAGTGAGTCTGGCAGCAGCCTTGATTGGGTATCTTGCGAAAGACTTGCTATTTAGCTATGTGCGAAGTTCTTTTTTAGTTAGAAGACTAGGACACATCTATTAATAATTTTTTAGTATGAATTGTTGGGGAGAAACCATCCACGTGGAGGACCATCCACGTAAAGGATCGTGGGAAGCCAAACCCAAAGTTATTTGCACTACTTGACCATTTCGAGCTTTACATTGGCTTCACTTGCTCTTCGGCCATAACCTGGACCCTTAACCTGATGACAACTATATCAATTATTGGGGAGAAACTTTACACAAAGCTGAAAAGCAGTCTAACTCAAAATCTTAAACTGATAGGTAGAGGCCCCAACATTGTATTTAAAACTATAGACTCTCTTTGTCATATCCGATGTGGGACTATACTCACATATGAATAACTAACATGTACAAGATTTGTGAAAATAAGTAGGAGATGATACGTACAAGAAACAAGAATGGTTTCCAAAAATGTACAAAGATAGAGTTTACCTTATAGTGGTTCGTATCTTTCTTGTTGAGAAAGTAGGTGATTCAATTTGTCGTTAGCTCTACATACGTATTCAAATATGTACGGATGTTGACCGCATTAAGAAGGATCAATATAATTGTCTTGTATGTGCATATATGTAGGTATATCCATACTAATATTGAAAATAACATGTTCTGAAACTCGTTATATTGCATTATCATACCTAAGGGAGACCCAACATTATCTAACAGTCAAAAATAACTCAGTGAGCCATAACAATGTGTTTTACATTATTTTATATTAATTTACATTATGTTACAATAAATTATCTTATGTTACGTTATTTACTGCTATTTTTTTTTAATAATTTCAACATTGTTGTTTGATTGTTAGTTTTGATTGTTAACTAATTGCTGCAATTCTATTGCTTGCTAGCAATTTGATTACTTATTGTTTGCTTGTTTAATTGCTTATGAAATTATTAAATTGCTAATTTGCGATTACTTTCTTATTTGCTTGTTATAAGTCCTCCTCAGTTACTGGAATTTTTTATACTCTTACAGTTGATTCTATTAAATTCTCACTTTAACTAAGTTAAATAATTACAAATAAAATATAAATTACAACTAAGTTAAATAATTACAAATAAAATATAAATTACAACTAAGTTAAATAATTACAAATAAAATATAAATTACAACTTTGATAACAACTGAAAATAAATTTGAAAACTTTTTTTCATATGATGATTGAAATTACGGTTGCGGACTTATTATTATTTATGAAGATAAATTTGAAAATTATTATAAAAACTTATTAGAAAATTTAAAACGATTTTGTGTTACAAAAAGTTTTACTCTTTTTTAGAATTTTAAATTTATAGATATAATTTATATAATTTTATAGTTATTTTTATTAAATAAATAGGATATTGCATAACCTGCATTATACATATGGATGGTAATGGACGTATCCACGGATCAAATTTTGGCCCTCACTATACAAAATTTTGAATTAGAAAAATAAAATTTTTATTTTTAATTCAAATTTTGTATAGGGCAAGCCAAAAATTGATCTATAAACGTGTCCATTATCATCTCTAGTTGTATGTTACGCTATATGTGATATAACCTAACAGAGATAAAATGTTACGTTACTGTTATCGTTATTTTAAATATTTGCCCATACAATGTATACGATTCAAGAAATGATACTACTGATACATACATATTGACAATGTAATTTGAGTATGATTGGTCAACTTAGTTGAGTGTGATTGGTCGATTAACCTTATAATTGGTCGACCAATTCACTATATATATTCCTCTATAAGTTCTGGATTGGTCAACCAACCGTTTGGTTGGTCGACAATTTAGAGTAAATTCTGTATGTTGTTTTTTATGAATGGTCGACTAATCCTATGTTTAGTCAACCAATCCAAAGTCCAAATTCTTAATTGACTCTGAATTGATTAACCAACCATAGGGTTGGTTGGTCAACCAATCTATCTGTTGCCCAGTCCAATCCATTTTATTTTTCATATTTTTTTTGCAAAAATTTATATTTTTTGGGAAATTAAATTATCAGTGAAATTTTAAATATAAGAATTTGTTTATTGATATAATAACTTTTAATATTATTTAGAATCATATTGTGTTCATATTATGGATAACATGGAGTTAGTTCTGGATTTATTTGTTTTGACAATAGGTGACCTCTTTTATCAACCCAACTACCTTTTATCCTAATTAAGAGGTAAGTTTATAGGATGACCATATTCCACTTTCCATGGACCATTTTCTATGGAACAATCAGTGGAAAGTATGAGGCAGTTTTTTCATGAAATAATCAAGAAGAAGATGATAAAATGAAAAGTTGTTAGCCCCACCACTCCTCTTCCTATTTTGCACATTCCATGAACCAACCAACCACTTAGTGGACCCCAAATTTTAGGATAAAGGCTTTGTTAATGTATTTAACCAAGAAATATGAACATTGTTTTTCACAATGTATTTGAAAGGACAAATAAAGATTAGCTTCCCATCATATATGTTGACAACACCAAGTCAAAGGAGATTTAATATCTTGATTTTATCATTAAATTAATTTTGTATTTTACTTGTGGAAGGAAGGGCATTGTTGTCAAAATAATACAAGAGCATAAGGATGTAAAGGCAAACCAAGATCCCATAAACAAATAGATTATCAAGGATAAATTTTTAACAACATAAAATATAGTCCCATATACAGGAAGCAGCAACATGAACAAGAGGAGGAAGAAGAAAACACCCAAAGTCTAGCATATGAGCATTAATCATAAACCACAAAGTCCTAATTCAAACAGCATAGAGCATATACATAGATAAATCACAATGTACAAGAATATAAATACCAGCAAAACTAAATGTGGTCTTAATGGTTATTTGTGTGCATGTACGTGGCATTTGGTGGGTGGGGGGGGGGGGGGGTGGCGGGGGGGTGTAAGAATTAGAATTCTTCATCTGATGCCGCAAAACAACAGACAGGTTAGCTAAGGAATGAGCATATCCAGGGGCTGGAATTGTACAAATTTAAATCAAAGTGCAAATGCATATAAAAGTGGACTTTCTTAGCACTTTACAACCTCTCAAAGGAATTAATTGCCTCATCCAAAACAGAGGAGAAGGTGGGTTTCCCTATTGTATAATGCAGGGAGATGTGTGTAACATTACAAAAACATGTGGCTAGATATGCTCAAATCCGTTATATATAGGGAGAAACAGTTGCTCTTTCTTTTGTACGTGTAGAAAACTTTATACTAAATCATGTATCTTTCTACTAAATCATATATTCCACCCTCACTAACAATGAGATGAACATAAACAATTATAGAACATTTCTAGGAAGAACATAGCAAATCAACACCTACATGAATTCTAGTCACAATGCTGGTTAGCCTTTACCAGCACATGAAACAAATAATGTTTTAGTTACCTTTATTTTCGAGTAAAAATTTGGCATTTGATCTGCTCATAGATAAAGTCAAGTGAGGTGAATAAAGGGTAATATTCATGCTTTAGTAAATGAGAAGATAAATCCAACTGAAACAATGAAGAAGTGATTCTAGTTAGCTAATTAGAAAAAACAAATTATGCAACCAGGTCATGTCATTTTGTTATTAAACATCATAATATCTCCATGCATTTTGATACATCACGAGGAAATATAAGGGCCACAGTCATCATGCATGTCAAGTGTAGAGAAGATGTTGTTTTTAAGGAAATGTTAAAGATTTGGAACGCATAACCACTTAACAGATCAACCAGGAAGGGGGGCGTCCCATGTTTCTCCATCCATGTTCAGGGCCAGCCCGTGCTCTAGGCAACTAAGGCATTCGCTTTAGGCCTCATTTGTTAAAAAGGCTCCAGATTATTATTTTCTTTAATTTTTCCAAGTCCAATCTTTTGCAAAGGCCCGATAAGCCCAACATGCCTTCTAATTTTATAGGCTTTTAATTTTAATTCAACAGGGGATGAGGATGGGCAAGTCCACGGGCCAATTTTTTATTTGCTCTATTTAAAATTTTGAATTAGAACAATAAAAATCACTTTAATTCAGAATTTATAATAGGGTGTGCCAAAAAGTGACCCGTGGACTCTTATCTCTCAACGGTTGAGTTTTCTCTTTTTTCTGACATCCGTGTCTGCCTCCAATACAATCCAATCGTTATCAATATTATTTTTTTTTTCCTTAATTTGCTCCGAAATTCCTATTTTTTTCTTGGTCTCTTTCTCTACTTGTTCTCAAAACTCAAATCTTTCTCTACTCCAGAATTATAAGATTTAATATCTTTGATCCTTCTCAATTCTTAAATCTTTTATCCTTAATATCTCTCCCTCTTTCCCTCTCTTTCAGACTCTATTTCTTTAATAAGTAATTTTACAACTCACAAAACTTGAAGAATTAAATGAGATCTTTAGTAAAAACAATATTTACAATAATTAGACCTCGTTTAAACTTTCGCCTTAGGCCCCAACTTCTCGTGGTACAGCCCTGTCCATCTTTGAAAATATAAATTGGGTCCTACTATTAAAATTGAACTCTTATGGATTTTTAATCCAAACAACTATTCTATTAATTTCCTTATCTTTATTTTCTGAACAATAAGCATAAAAACAAATGATATGCTTTCATGAGTTGTGATTAGCTTGCTTTTCAAATGATAAGCCTGTTTTTTCCTGGATTAAGTTGAGATTACAGCCGTACAAGTATGCTTTTGTATTCACAAACACAAAGATGATATAGCCATGCCCTAGCATCTGGATCTTTCCAAGCTGTTGTCCTGGAATGGGGAATACCTGGGCCTCTTAGGGAGTCAGATGAGCCATAAATATATATTGGGAACAAATTCAACCCAAAAGCTTAAATTGTTAGGTACTCCAGCTTTCTTGTTAAAACTATTGCTCTGTCTTACTCTCCAGCGTGGGACTAATACTCGCACACAAATTCGTACAACATTCTACTTCATTGTCAGGATACATCTCTTGTGTCATATTGGCAGAGGACTATGGTGTGGCAATGATATTTAAAATAGATGTTGGTAGTGAAAATTTCCAAGTAAAAGGAATTTTCCACACAGAACGCGGAGCTAACTTTGTAGTTCCACACAGAACGCGGAGCTAACTTTGTAGCTCCGCGTTTGGCTACTTAGCCTCGCGTTAAGAAAAACGCGGAGCTAATCAATAGCTCCGCGTTCTGGCTTTCTAGCTCCACGTTTTGACGCGATTAGCTCCGCGTGAGCAGATTTCATTAGAATTCTAAATGGATTATGATTGAGATTTCAGCTTATTGAATAACCAAATTGAATTCAATCAGAATTTCAAATCAAGAGATTTAAATCAAAATCAAATATTTGATTAGAATCCTTAATGAATACAAATTCTATTTAAATAGAAACTCTCATATTGGCCCAAGGCTATAAATACCCTCTCGAAGAAGCCTTAGGGAATCTTTTTCGTGCATAAAAGAAGTTCAAGTTGCGCGTGAGAGCCTTGAACGAGTCAAGATCAACAGAGAAAGATCAATTCGGCCATCATCTTCGTCAAGCATGAAGATCATCGATATCAGATCGTCCAAAAGAGTTATTTAGATAGATCCCATCACCACGAGAACCCACTATATTTTGTAGAAGAGAGCGATAATTATAAATCCTCTCATATGTTCTTTTCTTGTTCACTTTTGTTGTAATCTAAATTATATTCAATGAAAGGAGGCAACAAGTTTGCTACGAACAAACTGGCGACCACAGTGGGAGAAGTCTCTTTTACTGAAAAAGAGATCGTGGCACAATCTGACGTCAAGAGGATCGGATCCGACATTAACATGCTCGTCGTGGAGATCGACCAACATAAGTACGAGGAGTATCTCTCCTCTGAGTCATGTAACCTGACCGAAACGCGGCGCTATCGTCACGTGCGCTCCAAAACCCGTAAATCGGATAATCGAAAATTCACCATTAATCGGGGACCCTTGAGACCGCGGCCATAGAGCCGTCATTTGGGCAGGAAACCCTAGCAGAGGATGACCTCTTTACTGCCGAAGAAGGCTCAGGAACTGGATTGATCGAAACCCAACTCTGAAACAGAAATCAGAGAGGTAGACGAAAGGCCCTCAAAGCTCGCGTTAAACGCGAGGCTAATCAGGCAGCACAACGCGAGGCTACAGTAGCTCACGAACTGGCTTGCGTTAATCGCAAAATCAGTCAGTATCGCGTTAAACGCGAAGCTGCAACTTGCGTTAATCGCAAGGACAAACCAGCGTGTGATTCTCCATGCGAGGCTATTTCATCTGGACTTAAAACCATTGAAGCTCGCGTTAATCCCGAGGATAAACTGCCCTTAAAGCCAGCATGGGATGGTGATTCTCCATACGAGACTAACACTGAGCTTAGCGTAAAACGCGAAGCCAGTGGGACTCGTGTTAATCGCAAAACTCTTTACCTTCGCGTAAATCGTGAAGATAATTTTCAGACTTGCATTAATCGCAAGAATCACGTTAAACGCCAAGTTATGACTTGCGTAAATCGCAAAAATAAACCAGCATGTAAGAATTTTCCTTAGAAAAAGGCTAATATTTCATAAGTTAAACTTCTGCAGAAACGCCAAGCCAGTGAAACGCGAGGCTAGCGTACAAAAACGCGAAGTTATTATTCAGCCCCGCGTATCAAAACGCGAAGCTACTTCTCAGCTCCGTGTGCCAGAACGTGAAGTTAGTTCTCAGCTCCGCGTAAATCAACCTGAATACAAAATCAAGGTTGATAATCACACGATTATACCAGAACTTGACACTAATGATTCCAAGAAGCTCCAGTGGGCCCCTGGACCCTCTCAATAGATAAGTGGGCCCCACGATTCCGTATCCAAGGCCACTGATCTCAGAGAATACTTAACCAAGAAGAGAAATATAAATCAAGTTCAGTCGGATCCTATTTGTCATTGCGAGCAGCTTATGACGGCAGTATCTGCTGTGATGGACAATTGTTATTGTAGTAAGAACAGGGTATCGGTGTTCGACCGATTAACTGAGTTGAACAAAAACCCTTCAAAAAAGATAAAAACTACTCCCCGAGAAAAATAATGGAGAATTGTAACTTCTAATATGGTAGGAAAGGGGAAGAAAGTCGTAGATAGGGTTGATCATTCGGAATCAAGTGATGAAGAATCTCATCATCTTACTCGACTTAAATCAGGAGCTGTCCCACCCGAAATTATAAAAAACTTGTAAAAGGTTCTTATGACGATGACCGCGACAACTCGGCCATAACTTCACCTCGCTCTTCTGCGTCGTCTCGGCCACAAAAATCAGTATCACATATGATGGATAAATCTGACGATATCGATCAAACATTGGAAGCCTAGGAACAGATGATCCGAGATCAACAAAAAACGATTGAGAATCTCAAAACGATGCTCTTAAAGGTGGTCGAAAATACCCAAAAAATAGTCGAAGATAAAGCCAAAACTTCTTCAGAATCACCGCCAAAGAAAGAAAACGAAACTCCATTCAAGATAAACGAAGATAAAGAAGAAAAGGCGTGCTCAGCATATGAGGACGAGTATAAATATTCTTTCCATGACCCTCATGAAGAGAAAATTGAGAAGTTATAAAGCCAACTTGATGCCTTGATGCACAAGGAACTGAAGGAATCGGGGATTTCAAAACCGTATCCGCCTGAATGGGATCTAGCACCGTACCCTGAAAAGTACAAACTGCTCAAATTGAAGTCATATAACGGGAAAGGATCTCCCAGCATATCTACTATTTCTTGTCCCAAGCAGGGCATTTGATGGGCAATGACCCAGTAATGACCAAGCTATTTGTAAGTATCTTACGAGGACTTGCCTTCATATGGTTTATGCAGTTACCCCTAGATACTATCAATACCTAGTATGACGTTAAGATACACTTTCTCGCACGTTCTTTGAGAATGATACCGAAATATCGGTTCATTCCCTCCTTGCAACAAAGCAAGGGGAACAAGAAACGGTGAAGGACTTTATAGAAAGGTTATGGGAAAAATCCGTGCATTGTAAATACGGAATGGCCCAGGAAACTCTGGTAGAAACTTACCGGTATAATCTCAAGACCAACGTACTCTTAAAAATGGGAGCCGTAGAGTCCAAGACTTGGAATGATTTGCTTAAACAGGGGGAGTAAGCCGAATACTTGATCCGCCGAGTCGAAAAATTTCGTGGAGCAAGGAACCTTGGAAATAATAGACCGCATACGCAAAACAACAATAAGAATAAGGGGGAAACGGTAATGGCATCAGATGCCGCTCTATAGAAGACAAATCATCCAAACTCGAAGCCCTAAAATCAAAAAGGCACGAGACATAATAGACTCCAACAAGAGAGGACCTATATTTTTAAGGCGGAACAGACGCCTACACTCTTCCACCTGCTCCTTAGGAAGGGAATGTTGAAACTTTCAGAAAATAGAAAATCGGAAGATGCTGGTAAACCAACGACCCCAACTATTGTCTCTACCACAAGAATGTTGGACACCCTACCAAGAACTGCTACCCTCTGAAGAACAGGATCCAAGCATTGATAGAGACTGGAGTCTTGACGCTGAAAGAGGAACAGAAAAAAGTCACTGCTAATATGGCAATCCTGGTGGTAGCAACCCATGAGTTCCCTGCAGGAGTAACTCCGATACCAAAAGGGAAATTGGTCATGAAAAATCATGACCCACATGAAAGGGCACAGAAAGGACTTGTTCCCGTAACAACACAAAGAGGGAAAGTCATGTGGGTCCACCCTGATCTATTGCAGGATGAACAATGGACCACCTCAGAGAGCCAAACGAGAAAGCGGACTAGTAATACTATTTTCGCGAAAATAAAGGAGTACATAGTCACCTGAGCATTCACGGACTCTGAAGAGGAGGCCAAAACTATGACCACTCGTCAAGATGAGGCAGGTCCTTCCGGCACTCGATCCGATAAAGCCTACCTCAAAAACAATACCAGAGTAGACCCGAAGAATATATACGGAAAACTCGCAAAGCCTGCAAAGCAAAAAGGGCTTCATTTCCATAAGAATCCTGGATGACGAAGAAGTCAAGGGTGCTACCTTTAAATTTGATATAATAGCTCAGCTGGTAAATATCCCAGCTCGAGTTACGCTTTACGAGTTGCTGCGATTATCGAAATCGACTTGTGAAGTATTAAGAGAGGCATTGGCAGACTCTGAATCATTTCTAGCGCAGATTATTGAGCCAGCCGATGAAGAACAGGATTCCTACCCCTGCTATCATCAAGTGAGGAGGCAAGTCTCACAGATTACCTTTTCCTCGGAGGACATGCAAGTGAGAAATATAAAACATAATAGGCCTTTATATTTTGCTGGATATGTCGGATCCACAAAGGTGGACCGCATTCAAATCGATCCAGAGTCTGCATTAAGCGTCATTCCCAGAAAACTGATGCAGCTATTGGAAATTTCGCCCCATCGTCTGACACCAACAAATACTACGATATACGGGTTCAACGCTAATGATAGTTGTCCCCTCGGGAAGATACGACTTCGATGTCAGATCGGAGATTTGAGGACAGAAGTTACGTGCTACGTTATAGACGCAGACACGTCTTATAACATCCTACTGGGGCGACCATAAATCCATGCCTATATGATAGTCCCATCGACTCTCCATCAATGTATGAAGTACTGCGATGAATAAGGTGAAGTCCGAACGCTAGTTGCAGATAGGCAGCCATTCAAAGGGTTAGAAAATTACTTCACTGATGCTATGCTCTACAGGCCGGCCCATGAAGTCCCCGATAACAATCGTAAAGAGCCTCAAGAACCTAACGACAGCAGAAATGAGATAGATACTGAATACGAATCTCCGGAAAAGAATGATGGGGGTGACTATGAGATAAATCCTCACATAAAGTTTAAGGTGAATTTTGATAATGTAACTGATGTAGCAGAGGATGGGTGGATTATTAATGAAAATATAAAATTATTCTACGAGCCTGCTATTGCTACAGAGTCTGAGCTTTCTTGTACTTCCACCGAGGTGGATGACCTGGCCGAACTTGAAGTTCGGGCGGCATATCATTTGCCAATCAGGTCATCCCTCATCTCTCGGTCTAAAATAACGAAAGGACGAGATCACTTTTTTGAAGTGCCTCCATGACAGGTATCTCAAAAATCAATTGTCTTCGGCAAAGTGATCGCGTCGCCTAACCAAAGACAAAATAGTGAAAGTGATGAACAAATATCACCCCAATTTCACCTATATAAGTAGAAAGCCCGACGAACGATGGAAAAGATGGGCTATAATTTTACCCAAAAACCAGGATTAAACTTTGAGAAAGAGCGGCGAAATCTCATACTCTCGTTTAGACCAATGGGGAAGAACCCATATTATTATCAAAAAACTTGAAGGGAGTTAGGCTATGTGTCCACTCCTCCCTCACCACCATACAAGTACGAAGAAAACTCTTTGGCCGATGAAGATTTATATCCATTTGATCATGATTCAGATCTAAGTACTGGCGCTTGGTTTCAATCTCTAACAGCAAATATGGTTTCAGCCGCACTAGAAAGCGACGAGGAACAAATTGATATTCAAGATGATTTCTGAGCTAAACACATGGATACTCTCTGAGATATCCGTTTTGAACAGCATGATCCGCCCATAGAAGATAAGCTAGTACAAATTAATATGGGAACGGAAGAGAATCCAAAATCCATGTTCCTAAGCGACACACTAACTCTCTTAGAAAAGGAGAAACTTATATCCCTTATTAAGGAATATATAGACGTGTTCGCATGGAGCTATGAAGATATGTCCGGACTTGATCCTCAAATAGCCACGCACCGGTTAAATATCAAGGAAGACGCCAAGCCAGTCAAATAACAGCAAAGGCGTTTCCGACCGAAATTAATGGAGGTGATAGTTGCTGAGGTTAACAAGCTCATAAATTGAGGATTTATTCGTAAAGAGCAACATCCTGATTGGATGGCCAATATAGTGCCAGTTCGTAAGAAGAACGGTAAGATTCGGATATGCATCAATTTTCGGGATCTAAACGCTGCATGCCCTAAGGATGAGTTCCCACTCCCGATTACCGATGTAATGATCGACAACACCTGCGGTTATGAGAGGATGTCTTTTATTGATTGCTTCTCATGATATAATCAGATTAAAATGCATCTAGATGACGAAAAGTACACGACTTTCAGAATGCCGTTGGGGGTGTACTGTTATACAATAATGCCTTTTGGGTTGAAGAACGCTAGTGGCACCTATCAACGCGCGATGAGCATTATATTTAAAGAATATCTGCGCAAAACGGTGGAATGTTATGTAGATGATTTGACGGTCAAAAGTAAAAACAAAGAAGACCATGTTCAGGATTTAAGAACAGTCTTCAATCTACCCAAAGTGTAAAATAAAGAAATCCAAAATCCTAGGGAAAGAAAATCCTAAAAAAATAAAAATCTCCTAATCCACTCCCCCACACCTAAACTTGTGTATGCCCTCATACACAAATTATTGGTGTCATTCTCTTTGCCCCCTACTAGACTCACCAAGCGCAGGACGTGCTCGTGTCGTAGAAAACTCACCCTTATCGATTTGTTTCAACCGACGCCAAATTTTTCCAATCTACATTGATTTTCTTAGTGGGATCAGCTGACAAGTCTTGGTCAAAGAAGACGTCATCCTCCTCCTCTTGTGTTAGGTCAGTGGCATATATATTTTCGTCATCAGCATTTCTGTTCCAATCTTCTGGAACAGCAGCGTGATATGTCACTAAAATATGTTCGACAGCGATAAACACGCGTGAGGGTGTATATGCGTCAAATTCAGAACTAGGCAGAACCTTGTAACACAACTGTGTAATTAAGCACGGCATAGGCAAACTAGTCCTCGACCGCATCTTAGCATCAATAATAGTGTCGAGTAACTGTGTGCACATACAGAAGTGAGTATCTTGACGCATAATACAATCAACTACATAAAGAGTGGGCATGTAAAAAGATGACATATGTGTAATTCCCATAACATTAGTGTTGATCCAGCGGCAAGTTGCGTGGATATTGCGATAGAGTGTTTTGCTGCTGATCCCTTTATCACGTGTTATTTTGCAATTCGGACCCATTCGTGTAAGATAATCCTCAATTCTACTGGGAGTGTGATTCCCCGAGTGAAGGAGGATACCTGTAGAAGCCGAGATGGCCGCTGCGTGCACTTCGTGTATGTGGCCGCGCCAATGGAGGTTTATGGTTTTGCGATCGTCCGAAATATCGGATATCGCAAAACTCGCATAAAATTCCTCCACTAACTCTGGGATATAGAATGTATTAGGTGTATAAATGAGATAATTCCAGCCCAGAGTTTCGATCGCAGCGGCGAAATAGACACTAAATACCACCAAAATTTCGCCAAAAAACTTCTCACAAGCAAATTTAGCCATTATCTCTTAAATGTAGTTACAAAAAATTAATCTAATAAAACCTTTAAACATTTAAAGGAGAGAGAGTACCTGTTCTGAAGTTTCAGGGGGAAGCAGTCCCGACAAGCCGCTATTTGGCGGCTTTGGCCGCTAATTGGCGGCTTAAGAAGCTCCATTGGCCGAAAGATTCGAGTGACTAGAAGAGGGTAGTGGTTTTGATCTTTTGATTACTCTGATCAGAGAAAAAAAATGATATATCCTGCACTGTCCTGCAAAGAGAGAAGCAAAAGACAAAGGGGAGAATGGGGTAAGAGGGGAGACAGCTAGGGTTTTGGAAGAGGGGATTTGGGGAAGAAGAGGGCTGCTTGGGTTTATATAGGGAAGAAAAACTGCAATCAGCTCCTCATCTTTCCCTAATTTTGCTTTTAACCCTGCATCATATTAGTAACATAATATACATAATATACATGCTATTATACAAATAACTATATGCCTTTACGCATAGATCGGATCATGAAGTATCACGACCTCCACATTATCGCTCACTCGAGATTCTAAAAATGGTTTTAATCGGTGACCGTTTACTTTGAATAAACTACCATTTTTAGGATCCTCCGAGATCAATTGCACCGTGATGGTGCACCGTCCGTACTATGTACGGTCCAGTCCATCTCGACCTCAATTTTTCCGGGAATAAATGTAGCATCGAATTATATAAGAGAACTTTTTATCCGGGTGTAAATGACTTGCGAATGATCGTTTTGTCATGAAACACTTTAGTTTTCTCTTTATAAATCTTAGCACTATCATATGCATCCCGTCTAATCTCATCAAGCTCGTTAAGTTGCAGTCTCTACTGCTCGCCAGCTTTTTCGAGCTCAAAATTTAGAAATTTGATTGTCCATAAAGCATTATGCTCAAGCTCTACCGGTAAATGACACGCTTTTCCAAATATCAACCGATAGGGAGACATGCCTAGATTAGTCTTGTAAGCGGTACGGTAGGCCCATAATGCATCCGCTAGTTTACAAGACCAATCTTTTCTGTTGTAACTCACCGTCTTCTCCAAAATCAGTTTGATTTGGCGATTGGAAACTTTTATTTGCCCACTAGTTTGCGGATGATACGGTGTAGCTAACTTGTGGGTAATGGAATATTTCTGCATAAGCGCCTCAAATGACCGGTTGGTAAAATGGGTACCGCTATCGCTAATGATAGTTCGAGAAATGCCAAATCGAGAAAATATATTCTCTTTCAAGAACTTGACGACTTTGTTGTCATTCGATTTTGCGACTATTGCCTCTACCCATTTGGAAACATAATCAACAGCGACTAATATGTATTGGTTTCCAAACAAATTGGGTAACGGTCCCATAAAATTTATACCCCATACATCAAATATTTCGACCTCAAGGATGGATTGCAGAGGCATCATATTACGCCGTGAAATTTTGCCTATGAATTGGCATCGTGTGCATGCTTTGCAATATTCCACGGCGTCTTTGAAAAGCGTTGGCCAATAAAAACCACTCTGCAATACCTTTTTAGCCGTTTTTCTGGGACCAAAGTGTCCTCCACAAGCAAAATCATGACAAAAAGAGAGGACACTTTGTATCTCATCGTCAGGTATGCACCGACGCATGATCTGGTCTGGACAATATTTGAACAGATATGGTTCATTCCAGTAAATTTTTTTTACTTGGGACAAGAATCTATATCGATCTTGCTTGGACCAATGGGATGGAATCTTCTTGGTCACAAGATAGTTCACAATGTCAGCAAACTATGGTTCACGCATCAATGCAAACAATTGCTCGTCAGGAAATGATTTATTTATGGGGCAAGAATTAGTTGGAGCGTTGGGCAGACGAGACAAGTGATCAACTACTAAATTATCAGCATCTTTCTTGTCTAATATCTCAAGATCAAATTCTTGTAGCAAGAGGATCCATTGAACGAGCCTTACTTTTGCGTCTTTCTTGGTTAACAAATATTTCAAAGCAGCATGATCAGTGTAAACTATAATCCGTGATCCAATCAAGTAGGAACGAAACTTCTCAAATGCAAAGACGACTGCCAGAAGCTCTTTCTCTGTGGTAGAGTAATTCAACTGGGCGTCATTGAGTGTCCTACTTGCATAGTAAATCATATATGGTTGCTTATTAATACGTTGACCAAGGACGGTACCGATAGCGTAATCGGATGCGTCACACATAAGCTCGAAGGATAAACTCCAGTCTGACGCATGAATAATAGGAGTGGTAGTAAGCGCCTTCTTGAGCTGCACAAATACTTTTAGACAATCTGGTGTGAAATTGAATGGCACTTCCTTAGCTAGTAGATGTGTCAAAGGTCTAGCAATTTTGCTAAAGTCTTTGAAATCTTCTATAAAAACCAATATGACCAAGGAAGGATCGTATATCTTTCACTGATCGCGGAGGTGGAAGATTAATGATGAGGTCCACCTTGGCTTTGTCAATCTCGATACCATCCTTCGAGATGACATGCCCTAGCACTATGCCATTTTTGACCATAAAATGACATTTTTCCCAATTGAGTGTCAAATACTTCTCATGACAACGCGTGAGAACTAACTCTAAATGGTACAGACACTCTTGGAAAGAATCTCCGAAGATAGAGAAATCATCCATGAAAATTTCAAGAAATCGTTCAAGCATGTCAGAGAAAATACTTACCATGCACCTTTGGAGCGTGGCAGGTGCATTCATAACCCAAAAGGCATGCGTCTGTATGCAAAGGTGCCGAATGGACATGTGAACGTGGTCTTTTCTTGATCCTCCGGAGCGATGGGAATTTGGTTGTAGCCAGAGTATCCATCTAGAAAATAATAGAACTCATGTCCGGCTAACCGTTCCAACATCTGATCAATAAATGGTAAAGAGAAGTGGTCATTTCTAGTTGCAGCATTAAGCTTTCTATAATCAATGCAGACTCGCCATCCCGTCTGCAAACGCATCGGGATAATCACATTTGCATCATTCTTGACTACAGTAATTCCAGATTTTTTAGGCACTACTTGAACTGGACTTACCCATGCACTATCAGAGATATGATAGATGATCCCATTGTCAAGGCACTTAAAAATATCCTTCCTCACAGCTTCTTTCATTATCGGGTTCAACCTACGCTGAGGATCTCTTGTAGGTCGTGTATTGTCTAGTAAATAAATTCTATGCTGCACTATATAAGGTGCAGAGTGGTTTTTATTGGTCAACGCTTTTCAAAGACACCGTGGAATATTGCAAAGCATGCACACGATGCCAATTCATAGGCAAAATTTCACGGTGCAATATGATGCCTCTGCAATCCATCCTTGAGGTCGAAATATTTGATGTATGGGGTATAGATTTTGTGGGACCGTTACCCAACTCGTTTGGAAACCAATACATATTAGTCGCTGTTGATTATATTTCCAAATGGGTAGAGGCAATAGCCGCAAAATCGAATGACAACCAAGTCGTTGTCAAGTTCTTGAAAGAGAATATCTTTTCTCGATTTGGCATTTCTCGAGCTATCATTAGCGATAACGGTACCCATTTTACCAACCGGTCATTTGAGGCGCTTATGCGGAAATATTCCATTACCCACAAGTTAGCTACACCGTATCATCCGCAAACTAGTGGGCAAGTGGAAGTTTCCAATCGCCAAATCAAACTGATTTTGGAGAAGACAGTGAGTCACAACAGAAAAGATTGGTCTTGTAAACTAGCGGATGCATTATGGGCCTACCGTACCGTTTACAAGACTAATCTAGACATGTCTCCCTATCGGTTGATATTTAGAAAGCGTGTCATTTACCGGTGGAGCTTGAGCATAAGGCTTTATGGCAATCAAATTTCTAAATTTTGAGCTCGAAAAAGCTGGCGAACAGCAAAGACTGCAACTTAACGAGCTTGATGAGATTAGACGGGATGCATATGATGGTGCTAAGATTTATAAAGAGAAAACTAAAGTGTTTCATGACAAAACGATCATTCGCAAGTCATTTACACCCGGACAAAAAGTTCTCTTATATAATTCGAGGCTACATTTATTTCCGGGAAAATTGAGGTCGAGATGGACTGGACCGTATATAGTACGGACGGTGCACCATCACGGTGCAATTGATCTCGAGGATCCTAAAAATGGTAGTTTATTCAAAGTAAACGGTCACCGATTAAAACCATTTTTAGAATCTCGAGTGAGCGATAATGTGGAGGTCGTGAAACTTCACGATCCGATCTATGCGTAAAGGCATATAGTTATTTGTATAATAGCATGTATATTATGTATATTATATTACTAATATGATGCAGGGTTAAAAGCAAAATTAGGGAAAGATGAGGAGCTGATTGCAATTTTTCTTCCCTATATAAACCCAAGCAGCCCTCTTCTTCCCCAAATCCCCTCTTCCAAAACCCTAGCTGCCTCCCCCCTTACCCCATTTCCCCCTTTGTCTTTTGCTTCTCTCTTTGCAGGACAGTGCAGTATATACCATTTTTTTTCTCTGATCAGAGTAATCAAAACCACTACCCTCCTCTAGTCACTTGAATCTTTCAGCCAGTGGAACTTCTTAAGCCGCCAATTAGCGGCCAAAGCCGCCAAATAGCGACTTGTCGGGACTACTTCCCCCTGAAACTTCAGAACAGGTACTCTCTCTCCTTTAAATGTTTACAGGTTTTATTAGATTAATTTTTTGTAACTACATTTAAGAGATAATGGCTAAATTTGCTTGTGAGAAGTTTTTCGGCGAAATTTTTGCGGCATTTAGTGTCTGTTTTGCTGCTGCGATCGAAACTCTGGGCTGGAATTATCTCATTTATACACCTAATACATTCTATATCCCAGAGTTAGTGGAGGAATTTTATGCGAGTTTTGCGATATCCGATATTTCGGACGATCGCAAAACCATAAACCTACATTGGCGCGGCCACATACACGAAGTGCACGCAGCGGTCATTTCGGCTTCTACGGGTATCCTCCTTCACTCGGAGAATCACACTCCCAGTAGAATTGAGGATTATCTTAAACGAATGGGCCCGTATTGCAAAATAACACGTGATAAAGGGATCAGCAGTAAGACACTCTATCGCAATATCCACGCAACTTGCTGCTGGATCAACACTAATGTTATGGGAATTACACATATCATCTTTTTACATGCCCACTCTTTATGTAGTTGATTGTATTATGCGTCAAGATACTCACTTCTGTATGTGCACACAGTTACTCGACACTATTATTGATGCTAAGATGCGGTCGAGGACTAGTTTGCCTATGCCGTGCTTAATTACACAGTTGTGTTACAAGGTTCTGCCTAGTTCTGAATTTGACGCATATACACCCTCATGCGTGTTTATCGTTGCCGAACATATTTCAGTGACATCACGTTGCTGTTCCAGAAGATTGGAACAGAAATGCTGATGACGAAAATATATGCCACTGACCTAACACAAGAGGAGGAGGATGATGTCTTTTTTGACCAAGACTTGCCAGACACTTTGATAAAGACCTAACAGCAGTCTCTTCCCTTAGATACGACTAAAACTGTGTTGGCATTGTTCTTCCAACCCCTGTTGAAGATTCAACTTTCTTTGTGTGACCATTTTCTGTTCATGGAGTAACTCCGCATCAACATTGCATACATCAAGCATATTGTTCGAACACAAATGCCGTCTCGTAAGCTTTGCTTTCATCAAGTTTTCGTGTTTTTACATTTTTGTGAAACCATGTTACATGTCTAAGAAACTATGGTCCATTTCAAATTCACTCCATTTCAGGCATGGGGCTTAAAAGGAGTTGTGCTTCACTATCCAGTTTTGGGCTTAAAAAGCAGCCACTAAGAAATCTGAAATCCAATTCACTGGAGAGCATTCCAAATCATCATCATCAAGTATCAATAATCACCAACAAACAATTCATATAAATAATCAAGGACCAGAAATAGCAATGAACTCAAACAAAAAGTAATCAATATTGGACATAATCAAAAGAATCATGGTCATATCTTCTCTTTCCATACTAAACTGCTGAATCCTAACCGACTACCACTCTAATACTAAAGCCCTCCAACTGATACTAAGAGCTATTGTTAGAAGAAATATTAAAGATCACATAATTAATCAAATGAGAATCACCAAACAATAAAATAAGCACGTAACAACAAATGGAGGCAATCATACCTACAAAGTTAACCTAAAGAGGTCTGTTGCACATGAAATCTTAAATTACAACAAGGAAAAAAAATGAAAAAAATAAAATAAAATAAAATCAGCAGCTCATTAAGTAAATTCTATCTAGTTTGACAATTTTATATGTGGCAATTGCCTTATTCTTCTAGTTTCCTGTACCTTTTTTCCCCTCACTCTTCCAGGCTGAGCATTGCCCTTTTGCTGCAGTAGAATTTCACCCATATAAATGAAGTAATGGTGTCACTTCAGGTGGTATCAACTATAACTCATACAATTAGGTAAGCTAAAAATGCATACATAAGAAAGAGATTAAATAACTGACTAAATTATAAATAACTAGATATTGAGGAGGGCTATGGCATATGTTTCAGATAACATGCAAAACAATAGAAAACAAGCTGGAATTAGCATAGGACCCAATTAATAATTTAATTTACCTGTTGTTCAGGAAATTTTGAGCTCTCTGAACCACCCTCGTTACTTTGCTCCATGCATATGGGCAATCTGCGCTTGACCCTGAATATTTCAGAGTCAGAATCATCATCGTCAAATAACTGGGTTTCACAGGAACCGGTTGAGTTAGCAGTCCTGTTAGCAGTCCTGTGCTTGTCAGATGGAGCTGACTCTGCAGAGCAATAACCGCAAGCTGAAACCTTTTGGGAGCACTTTGTTTGTATAGATTTTGTCTTGTTGGGGTTTGCAGAGTCCTGCATGATGAACATTTGAATCATGCATCAAAATAAATAAACCAAATCTCTCTTCCAATCAAAATAATAACAACCACACTAGAACCCTACATTTTGCAAAAGCCTCTCATTTGCCTCTAGAGAGGACGAACTAGATCCTGCAGTAGACAGAGACTCTTGTGCAATAGATCTAGGACTGACCCTTTGAGATATGTAATCCAGGTCATATGAATTCTGCTTGAGTCGTTCAGGAAAAGCACTATCTATCTTGCAGTATGGTCTGTATCCATCATCTTCAGTGCATGCGAACAGATTTGACTGTAGAAAGTCATCATCTAGTAGGAATTTTTGTTGAACTTCCCTCAATATTCCATCTTCCTGCTCAAATTCTTCAGCTGCACACTCCAACTCTGAAAGGTCCTTTCTTAAAAAGATAATACGATTATAGCCACAAGGACAGCTTTTCATCTCTCTGTCTGTGATGCACAATCAGAAAATTGCAAGACATAAAGTTAAAAAGGTAATTTAAACAGTTATCTCTACTCATGTACCATGTCGAAGACATATGGGATCCATGTTGCAGTTACACTTGACATAAGCTATATAGCAATCACGTTGGCAGATGCTGCAGGGTATTGCCACAGGAATATCAGAATAGCATGCTTGTACCCTCAATTTCTTTAGCCACCATCGAACGCGATGCTGGAGATGCATCAAGTGGACAAACGAGACCTTGATACAACGCTCAGAGGTTAAATCTTCAGTTGACGAGGAAGAACCATTAAGATTAAGATTTGACAATCTATTGTGAAGAAGCATTGCTTCCTTACAGAGAAGTTCCTCAAGAGGTAGCAATGGAATCCTGTTAAGAAGTGCATACCGCCAGCTCGCAACAGCCCCAAGTCCAAACCAATCACCAATAGCAAAATTGACTGCTTCCCCACAATTAAAACCTAAATTAAATTGGGAAAACTAGATTAGAAGAGGTTCATGAAGGTAATTAGACACCAAGTTGGCTATATATTCATAACAAGAAAAGATAAGGAGGCGTTAACAGCACACACCATGACTGAAGCCTGCATGATAAGCTCGAGGAAAGGTGATAATAAACTCCCCAGGTTTTTGAACAGCTTTGTAAACAGGAACATTGTGCTCTAATAAAATATTTGGTGGAAACATGGTCGTCTTTCCCAGAAGTACATTAAATGCTGCATCAACCCCCTCTGATGACAAAATTTCACGATTATACACATGGTCCTTCACCACTTTTTCAAAATCGAGGGCTGCATGGCCTGGAATTCCATACCATGTTTTTGATGCACCACAATGATGATAATTGATGCTGCAAGACAAAATTCAAAACATTAGCTTCAGATGTTACAATAGAGAGAACTTGAAAAGTCCTGTCAAGCTCAAAAAAGCCATCTGCAAACCTGTACAGAAAATGATCTTCAACATGCCAAGCAAACATGCTAAACAGCATTCCAATGTAAAGCATGGGGTCTGTTACTCCCTGTAACAAGAAGAACAAATTGTTATAATACCCAATTAAATGTAACAGTCGAAATTAAATATGGTAACTTAAAGCTAGAAGGCTGCTTATATATGCTTACTGGAATTGCATTCCTCAGGAGACGCAGTACAGATTTTGGCAGCTGAGAAAGTTTCTGAACAGAAAGTAAACATTTATCGTAAGCATCAAAGTCTTGCACAGGAAAAAGGTTCACCGGGTTTTTTTAAAAAATTAAAAAAAAATAAGAGCAAACAACAAAAATAAAACAGTGTTTCAATCTTTACAATGAACAAACAGTAATAATTAGAAAATGGAATAATTGAAGAAGAGCCAAGACGTTAAATGAATCAGCACCTTCAAGTTCCATTTACTTCTTCCAAGTTGATCGCTAGGAGATGCTGAAAAAGCACTGCCATCAATATCACACGCATACTCAACAGATTCTGTCTTTCCGAAAGCAATTTCATGCCAAAACTGCTCTTCTACATACTTTGCTGGAAGACATCCAGCACAAGAGTATCTTCTTGAAAATATCTTGTTTGCCATCTTCTCAAAATCACGAAATGTATACTTTCTGAAAAAGCCATGTAAGCAGTCAAGGAATGAAAAAGGTGCAATCAGCAACCCAGAAAAATTCTTCAGTGATACTTCACCTTCCACTCATGAAAAAGGTGACCTTATCTTCAATAGCCCATTCAGCAAGACGAAGAGGTTGTACTCTAGTTTTAAACTTAAAACCAGCTTTCTCCTTCATCAGTACTGTGCCAGCAGGTACAGAAGCACTTATAGGAGAAATGATCTTGCATATACCTACAGTGTATAAATTGAATTAGTTGTCGAATTGCAGATACTACAAGAAATGACCTAGTATTCAAGGAAATTTTCTTTATTACAAAGTAAGACATAATAGCTATTAAATTTTAACAAAAACAAGGATGTCCTACAACATTCTTCTGGATCAATTTTCCTAAACTACACCCTTCAGAGTCAATTTCATGAACTACTTAAATGTAAATAGAAATTAGTACAGAAAAAAAAAAAGCAACAGATCAACTTTTAACCAGACAGTGCAAAAGGACAGGATTATGGATTTATACATGACGTCCAGCAATAGTCAATGCAAAGGGCAAATTAAACAAGATCGACAACCAAAGAAATGTTTAACTTGTCATGAGCATATAGCATGACCCAGAACGGAAGACATTCTTCAGAAGTTGGAGCGAAACAGCTAATTGAAACACAAAGTTTACATTAAGGGTAAACAAGAGATTTGTTTAGATGTCAATATTGGTTGTTACTTTATCCTTCTAAATGGATGTTCAATATTTCACACCATGTATGGATGAAAAACTTCAATATATAGTCAAGATAAGTTACAGTTCTTAGGTTTGAAAGTGAATCAACATTTAGAATTCACAGCAGAAATAATGGTTTCCCATAATCATTCGACCTCAAGGCTCAGTTAATTTCAAATGGAAGTTCCGATCATTATTTTTTCCTCCCTTTTCAAAACTGGAGGAATTCATATTAAGGGGACAAATGCATCTGTATCTGTATCATATGATACAGAGTAGGATTTTATGTGGAGAGCATCTATTGAGAGTCAAATATGGTTGAACTTCCAGAGGCTTGCTTTTTTACTCATAAAGTATACTCTAGATGAAAATATAAAGAACAAATAAGATAAAAAAGAAATACAAACAAGAGTAATTTCTACCACATTTTGAAGCTACAGGAGCAATCTGCTGAAGATAAATTAGTGGATCTTCAAACTCCTCCTTCGTGGGGGAGAATACGGGGCACTCTGGAATCTCATCAATCCAGTCTAAGTTAGACATATCAAATTTTTCCACCTTATGTTTTGAAAAAGCATCTTTCCCAGAACCATTAACACGAGAAAATGCATCTGAATTACTCATCCCACATGATGGAGTTTTTAAAATATCTCCACTACTTCTAGACATCATCTTATTAACATTTTTTGGTTCAGAAGCAACACTTGATTTCATTCTTTCAAGCCTTTTGCGCTTTAGAACTTCTAACCCACTTCTAACCTCTCCAGACATACAAGCCCTTCCTTGCACCTGCCAAAAAAAAAGACACAGAAAAAAAGAGTGAATCACAATTAAAGTAAATTAAATATAACATGTAATTACATAACTTTCAAGTACAATGGATCGCTAGATGAAAATATGCTAAAATCTCTATTAATGTATGCTGTTGTATCCAAGATGTTACATAAGCAAGAAACTAAAGATGAGAATGGGCAAGTTCATGGACCAATTTTCTATTTATTATATTCAAAATTTTGAATTAGAAAATTGAAATTTTCACTTTTTATTAAGTTAGGACGGGCCAAAAAGGAAACCGTGGACATGTCCATTCTCATCCCCACATGAAGAAACACAGGAATAAGGTCACTAACATGTAAAAGACTTTCCCATGTATAGTTTTTATCCGTGAAGTTCCATTATTATTGCAACATCATTTAGTTATAGAGCACACAAGATGATCAAACAGAAGCATGCATCCATATAGTAAGGTCAAATATTATGTATGTGGAAAACAACTCTCATCCAATAGAGGATCAAATAAAGAACACTAAACTTGAGAAGAAATAATTTTTCCAGCATATCATGAAATCAGTCTTGGTCACAAATTGGCATAAATTTTTCCAGCATATCATACTTGAGTGAAAAAATGGCACTGACAATCTCAGCCAGTAAGTGGACTAGACGGGACTACCCCCAGATGAGGATTACATGGGGTTACAGTCCCGACCAATGTTTAAGGCTATTTGTTCGTAAATAAAAGCAGGTTAGGAATTCAACCCCGATCAAATATACCCACTGGCCGAGATTTTCGTCCCGGCCGGTTGTTGAACAAGTCGGGGCATATGCTCCCCAACCAGTGTTTTTGTTTTCACAGCCACACGGAGACGCGCGACTATTCTTAATATAATTAAAATCTCTGAATATCATATTATTAATTCATCGTGCAAATTATGCTTCATATTGAGTCCAAAATGCTTTAAACATACCTTTAACCAATGAAATTTATCCATTTTTATCAAAGTTGTAATCTTATTTTCCATTTTCTTCAATTTCTCCTCAACTCTTAAATAGAGAGATATCCGCACCCGATTTGCAAAAAAAAAAAAAAAGCAAAAAAAAACTCAAACAAGCCCTAACAATCTCATGCAAGTAATGAAAATTGAATTTTGGATGGAATTTATGGTTTAAGGATTGGATTTTTTTTTTTTTTTTTTTTTTTTTTTTTTTTTTTGACTTCACTGGGGTTGGTTTAAGAAGGGCGAAGTAGAATTTGGGGCTCACTTAGGAAAAAAGGATAATTAAATGGAGGGAACAGATATTTGGTCCAAAAATAAAAATGGCGAACTTATAAACAAAATGCCTTATAGTACTGGGGCTCACTAAGAAACGTATGGGGAGCATCTAGAAATTCCCCACGATAAATCAACATGCATTCCACAATGCAGGTTTTGTTTTGCCTTTTCTTATTTTTTTTTCTTTCGAGGCAAAGGAACCGTTTTATTATTAAGAAAATTATGAATTTATGAAGAAATGTGCTTTATTTCTTCAGTAATACGGAATCATTTATTTTTTGAGAAACTAAAGGTTGAACTAAAATTCTCAAGAAAAAATTGAACAGTGGTCGTAGAAATTAACCAATTAAATAACTCGCATGTTATATCAAAAAGCTAAATAAGCAAGAGGCTACTGTGCTCAATTGGAAATGGGACCCAAAATTTTTACTTAAAGAAAAAAAAAAAACTTGCATTCGATAAACTTGTTGATCAAACAGTAACGATCATTAGTAATCAAGTCAACCAAATATTGGCCATTCAAGCATCAAACAGTAGGGAGGCCTTTAGCCAATTATGTTTTAAAACAAATCAAGAAGTCAAAATCTGAAATTTATTACAAAATACCAAAAAATTACTCATGAAAAGACTGGCATTACTGTTGCAAATAAAGCTAACACAAGGGGAAAAACTCGCAAATATTTAAAACCGACTCCACAACAAGAAACCTTTCCTAAATTTACAACGAATCAGCAGCCAAAAATAGATAATAACAGCAGCAGCAGCATCCGCAACAAGAAAGAAAAGCAAGATCCAATCCCCAACAAAAAAACAAAAAAATTCCAAACAACACATCAAGCGGAAAAAAGTCAAAAGATTCTGAAATTACGACAGCTTACCATTTCATACCGATCTCAGATCCGAGGGCGAGGCGATCCCCTCTCTCCCTCGCGCTCCGCCACCGAATCAAGAACCCGAAACAAGATCAAGAAACCGCCACAAACGAAGCCACATTACGTTTTCGCCGTCGACTATGGGCGAGGACGTCCGAAGCTTTGCGCCGGAGGCAAGGGACCGAGAGGTGCTCCCGAAATTGGAGGCGAATTCTTGAATGGGAGACAGCGACGGCGGTTTTGGGGGAAGGGAGGCCGTTTTCCGGCGAGAGAGAGGGCGGTATCACGGCGAGACGAGGAGGAGAGAGAGTTGCTGGGGGGAAAAAAACGAAAAGATCGGAAAAGAGCGGGTATTAATAGTCGGCGATATAATTGGTATCGTTTTAGACAGAGGAAGAGGAGAGAGAGAGAGGTGGTTGTTGTTAGTTGCTCGACCCAACGCCTTGATAACGGAACGGCTCTTCTCGTCCCCCACGTTCTTGAGATGCCATGCTCTCTTTACGCTTTTGCCCTTCAATTGAGAGTTAATTTGGTAGGTAAGAACTAAGAATGCCACGGGCCTAAGGGCAATCTCGTACTTTTAAGTCTAGGATACCGGAGAGGGAACGGCTAGTTAACATGAGAACGGCGTCTACTTTGACGGTTCCGTTGCATCCTAGTAGAGAAATCAATTAACCAACCAGACCGTGGGCGAACTTCTCGTGCGATGACAAAACGAAATTACCGTCAAAATCTCGCGACCGGTTACGAACGCAAAATACTCGGCGGTCCGACTGAAGCGAAACCGCGAGCCCGCGAACCGGACCGCCCCACGTGGAAGAGCGTGAGGGCGTTGCGGGGAGGTCGGGCGATGAGGGATTGACACGTGTCGGTTGAAGGGCTAGGATTTAGTGCACTTGGTTATATGGATCGCCAGAACGGGATGAGCTGGCAGTTACGCGCCCCGTGGCCGCAGGGGTGTCCGAAACCGCTTCTGGCGGTTTTTCCGACCGCCAGTCTTTTCTTCACCCGGTTTTTTTGGGTTTTTAAAAAACCTCAGTGCAGTGCTCTGTCCTCTACCTAAAATATTGTAGGTCACCCACCCCTATCCATGGGGGAATTCTAAATGCGCACCGTATTGGACTTAGTGAGCACCATTTGCCCCTATGTTGTATATCACTTTAGTACTTTACTATAGGATGTGGTGCTCACTAAGTACAATGAGGGGCGCATTTAGAATTTCCCCTATCCAAGTGGGATAGGCGTATTTATTAACTTCTCATTTATTTTGTTTTTTTTATTTTTTTTATTTTTGGCATAAATAATAATTTGATAGTTCCTTCTATGGTTGGATAACATACCCAAATAACTATACTAATATTATCGTTCTAATCTAATTATATTCATTAAATTATATAGGGTTAATTACAGTCAGACCCCCTTTAGTATTTGGTGTGTGTCACTTAACACCCCTGAAGTTTGAAACTCTCAAAAAACCCCCTGAACTTAGTTATTTTCACTCTCATTTTTTACTAAAGTGCACTCTTGTCTCTCAAATTCCTATTTTACCCTCATCCATCCTTTTAACCAACAATAGGAATTTGAGAAATGAGGATAGAATATGAATTTTAAAGGACAAGAGTGCACTTTAATAGAAAAGGAGAGTGAAAATAACTAAGTCAAGGGGTTTTTTTGAGAGTTTCAAACTTCAGGGGTGTTAAGTGACACATCCCCAATACTACAGTGGGTCGACTGTAATTAACCCAATTATGTATAATGTTAGAGCATTATATAATTTCATCATGCTTATTTTTTTATATTAACTAAAGTACAAGAAACCCCACTGTTATGAACTATGTTATATTATATAAATGCCAATGAGCTTTCAAATTTTATAGAAATTCGTATACGGTGTGCGGAATAATTAATACTTGATTTTAAAATGTAATAAATAACACTCTCTAATATTTCTAAATACTCACATCTCAAAAAATATATATTTAAAATTAGAATAGTGAGTGTTTGATACATTTATAAAACAATCAAGTTTGGAGTGCCATGAAATTTAAAACTAAACAAGTATATATATATATATAATCCATTAATAATTGTATTGGACCCGATGCAACTCCTATGCATATGTGTGTGTGGGGGAGGAATGAGCTGACAGCTCACGCAACATAGCTGAGCTACAGTTCATTTTCACTATCTCCAATAATCATTTTAAAAAAAAAAGGATTATGATCTCGACCCTCTGGGTTTCACTCATACCCAGTTTCTTGGGTTTTAGTTTTGATTTGGTCCTCTATCAAGTTAATATGAACTTAACGGTTTTCAATGAATACAACATTTTGTATGCGCTTGATGAAATGGTAAATGAACTCCAAAATTTATAAAATTTAATCAGAAAGAAGTTAAGGAGGTAGGAATAGTAATTGTAAAAAAAAGTTGAAGAAAAATTATTTGATCATTATAAATTTGCCGCTAATTCACGTAGCTTTTCCTGAGCCGACAGTTATATATATATATATATATATATATATATATATATATATATATATATATATATATATATATATATATATATATATATATATATATATATATATATATATATATATATATATATATATATATATATATATATATATATATATATATATATATGGATTACTGTAGGTGAGCTGCCAGCTCAGAAAAAGTTACGTGAGCTAGCGGCAAAATTATAATGATCTAATGATTTTTCTTCAATTTTTTTTTACAATTACAATCTTTACCTTCTTAACTTCTTTCGGATTAAATTTCATAAGTTTTAGAGTTCATTTATCCATTCATCAAGTGCATACAAAATATTTTATTCATTGAAAACCGTTAATTTTGTATTAATTTGATGGAGGTTCAAATTAAAACCAAAAGCCAAGAAATTGGATATGAGTGAACCCTAGGGGTCGAGATCATAATCCAAAAGAATTTTTTTGAAAAAGATTATTGAAGATAATGGAAATGAACTGCAGCTCAGATAATTTGTGTGAACTGTCAGCTTATTTATATATATATATATATATAGAGAGAGAGAGAGAGACTGGCTAGGGGATGTGACGAGCAAGGGAGCCCTGCACTTTGTGTTTGCGTCATGCCAAACCCCCTAATCTATTTTCCTAATAATACCTATATGTACATTGAAGCTTTTGAGTACAGGAGGATATAAGTAAAAGTACTAAAGTTTGGAACAGACCACCAAAAACTAATTTTTTTTAAAGAATTTTTTGAAGGAGTGATATTTTTATTTACATAATTTACGCTCTTTCCAAGTTTGATTATGACTAAGGATAAGTTTGAATGAATTTTAGCTCATGATATTAAAATAGATTAAACAAGTCATCAGCTCAAGTAAGTTAATGAGTTGGCGGTCAAGAAAATAGTAATTTTATTATTTTTTAAAAAAAAATTGTATTATGATCTATATAATTCTAGCTTATTTTAGGATTAAACTTCATTGATTTTGGAACTCACTTTTATTACATCAAGCGGATACAATATATTAATATTATATTTACGGGAAATTATAAATTTTATGTCTATTTAATAGAAGGCTAAATCAAAACTAAAACCCAAGAAATTTGATATGAGTGAACATAATACAAAAGAATATTTTGAAAACAAAATTATTGGAGATGTGGAAAACAACTCACTTAAGTTGCCAGCACATTATCATTATTTTCATATGTATAAGAGTCAAAGGTAATTTCTTAAAGCTTTATTTTGAAATTAAGATGATACAATAGATATACTACTTTATGGTTACTTTTCAGTGTCAGTGAGACTTATTTTTAGTAGGATCAGTCCTTTTCAATTTATAAGAGGTTCTGAGTTAAATTTCACTGTGACTCAATTTGGGGATGTCAAAATTATTTTAGTTCATATAGCTATTATTTATGTATTTTGCCAATTATCACCCTAATTTCTAGAAGACACATACCCACCAAACTCACTAAACAAAAATAGGCTTTTAGTTACCTTCTTGTTATGCTATCTAATAATTGCCACTTAAAAACTCTCTAATCATAATTTTCTAAGGTTCAATTAGCTTGATTCAACGCATCCAAATTAACAAATCGAGTGTCATTAAACTACAAGCAAGTTGTGCTTAGATACCCAATTACTTTAATTTGTTGGATAATAAATGAGTGTATATATATGTTAATATGCCATCGAGAGAATCTTATGTCACATAAACATTGCGTTGCAATCATTTGTGTGAATGGTCTATTGGTGCTTAGCAATGTCACAAGTGTTAGGTTAATGATTAATCTAAAAGGTTTGTCGATAAGGCAACATTGATGTTTGTTTCCAATTAACACTTGAACATCTGGACTTAATCAGATATATGCATGGGATTACTGTATATGAGCCGATAATTTAGGTAAGTTACGTGGGTAAAAAAGTAATCGTTCCATTATTTTGGATGAAAAAGTAATGGTCCCATTATTTTTAAAATTGTTTTTTTGTAGGATCATGATCTCTAACTTCTTAGCTTCCATATGATCAAATTTCGTAAGTTTTAAACTTTATTTGCCCCTCAATCAACTGGATAAAAAATATTGTGTTCACCAAAAACTATTATTTATGTGTTATCAAAACTAAAACCCATAAAATTAGATATAAATAAACTCTACGGATTGAGATCACAATTCAAAAGAATTTATCAGAGATAATAGAAATAAAATGCAGGTCAGATAATGGAAATAAGTCGACGACTATTTCCATATACATATAGGAATTATGGTGGAAAAGAGTAGAGAAGTATGTATATGCATATATATTATGGTTAATTACAGTCAGACCCCCTGTAATATTGAGGGTGTGTAACTTAATACTCTTGAAGTTTGAAACTCTCAAAAATCCCTGGACAGTTAACACTATTAGTGAGCGTTAGTTATTTTCACTCTTTTTTTTTTATTAAAGTGCACTCTTGTCGCTCAGATTCCTATTCTACTCTCATCCCTTCCTTTAACTAGCACTCTCTCTCTCTCTCTCACGCTCCTTCTCTGACTGAGAGAGAGGGATAGAGAGAGAGAGAGTGATTGAGAGAGAGAGAGAGAGAGAGAGAGAGAGAGAGAGAGGAGAGAAAGAGAGAGCGAGTGTGCTGGTTAAAAGGAGGGGTGATGGTAAAATAGAAATTTGAGCAACAAGAGCGCACTTTAATGAAAAATTAGAGTGAAAATAATTAACTCTTACTAACAGTGTTAACAGTCTATGGGTTTTTTTGAGAGTTTCAAAATTTAGGAGTGTTAAGTTACACACCCCCAATACTACGGAGATCTGATTGTAATTAACCCTATATATTATATATAATTTGTGTTTATATGTTCTCTTAGAAGAACTTTTATTAATGAGAAAAATTGAGCTATGTATATATGTGTGTATTATTATGTATACATGTTTACCTTATTTTTATTCCATTATCACATTCTTATTTATCTTGATCCGATCCACGTTCATTTTATTATCTAAAGTATAACTCACAATTCACATTGTTGTACATATATACCTTTTATTATATTCTTTATATGGTTTTATTGGCTAGATTATCAAGCTCACCCTTTATTTTAACAATATTTTCACGTAGTAATAAACTCAAAGACCTAACTCACAAGTTTGTCTAGGTTGTTTTGAAAGTGTCATGAAGATTATTCTTAAATCTTTTGTTATACCCGCATTATAAGTTTCATGTGTAGTTTCATATATACTTGTACATAAATATCAATCTAGACCTTGAAGTATATGTTAAGATTTGAAATAGTTAGTTAATTTAAATTTTATATGTGGTGGAGATAATATTTTAACTATAGTTGATATGTTTGGAATTTTTAAGAAATACCAAGAGGGATAGTCTCGTATTTATATATTGTGTGATTGATGTTAATCGAGACTATGATTACATACATATGATGTTTAGAGATGTCGAGTTTTGTTCGGATAACCTAATCGGAGGAATTTTAGTGCAAACGACATGAATACAATAATGCAACCAAAACAAAACTAGTATTTTTTTCTTTTTTTTTCCCTTCCATTTATCCATTTCTTATGAAGGACACATACCTCATTAAAAAACTTAGTAACATTATCCCCAGGGGGTTCTCTACCTTGAGAAGTGAGATAGCTAGCTCTCTGATCCTTACAGTAAATAAAAATAGATAAATGAATAAAATAAAAAGTCATTTGCTTTCCCCATGCATGCATGCATGCAACAACGTGACGTTAGGACAGGCCATGTTTTGTTTAGCTTGAAAGGGGAAATTCTAAATGCGCAAGCACCACATCCCTATGGTAAAGTGATTTACAACACGGGAGTAAATGGTGCTCTCAAATTTCACTTGTGGTGTGAATTTAGAATTTCCCGCTAGAAAGGGTGCAGATTTGATTTTTGAGGAGATGGGGGCTGCCCAAATTGGGGAGTTTCTAAATGAGCACACCTTTTTTTCCTAATGAGCCTACTTTATAACTGTTCGGCAACCAAAATAATACTATAAAGTGGGCTCACTAAGAAAAACAGTGTGATCCTTTGGAAACTCTCCCCAAATTGGCTTGCACTCCAAAAGAGAATAATAATAATCTTGGGGGGGGGGGTGTGTGTGTGTGTGTGCACGGATTGCTAATAGGGACATGAGAGTCCTCAAGAGGATTATATAGGTCTTTAGTTGTTGGCCCAAGTTTGGATTTGTCTTAATAGGAGTTTTTATGGAATGGATGACTTGGATAAAATTTAAAAAATAAAAAATTAAAAAAAATGGGAAAGTATTAATTAGGTCTTAGATATATATACTTCTATATAAATTAATTTGCAACATTTTCTTTTTGTGATCCAAGATTGTAGCTCGGATATAATTCCATTTTAGCGATGTTAATTGCTAGTTGGGTGTTCATTTCGACTAAATATATACGCAATGTGCAAGACAATATTCGAATTAAAAAAGTAATAAGTTGTGACCTTTGCACGAGTGAATTGTGATTCAACACAAATATAACTTTTGCCAAACTTTTTGTAATGTTCACTTATTCATATTTTTAAACTCTGAAACATTCTTGATTTTCCTTGGAGTAGTAGAGACACATGAGAGTACCTAAATTATGGTTGGAAAAGTATAACATGTCTCGCAGGTTTAAGGTCTTAGGCTCTGATACCAATTATTGGATAGAAACGTAGCCTCCCCTCCAAAAACACAGACACACACACATTATGATATTCCCAAACTATTGGGTAATATGCATGCTTCTTTAGTGTATTCATATAGAAATGAAGTTTGAAAAATTCTCCCACCCATGCACACTGATAATAAAAAGATTCAAATTTATTACCTACCATCTTTTTTGTGAGCTATACACACTCACTTGGCTTTGATCAAAGTTCAATTTGCCTCATCTAAATAGGATATCGAATTATGGACTAGAGAGAGAGAGAGAGTCTACTGAAAAGGGAAGCAAACACCCACCAACCTCCCCCCTCTTTTAATGCTTACTTTGAGGGCTTGATTGGGAAATTCTACTTGAGCACATCATTTTGCTCAATGCACCCACCCTTCTCAGTAATCATTCGGAAATTAGTACCTTAGCATGTTTAACAGACTATGGAAAAAAAAAAAAAAAAACCATTGCACATAAGGTAATGGAAAAATTTTGCAACATTAGGTGGTGGGCTTTCTGAGCAAAGTTGTGTGCGCAAATAGAATTTCCCAAGAAGATTCACCAGGGAGTAGGAATTTAGGATCATAGTCATCAATCACATGTTATGTTGTGTTATTGTCAAGAATTTGAGCATGGGGTCTACTCCTATACTTGGTTTTGGTCAAATTCAATTTCAAAGAGACAAGGAAGGGGAAAAAAAAAGAAGAAGAAGAAAAGAAAGATAGCAACATTTTGATGATCTCTCCTTGATTATTGTTATTCATTGTACTTGTCAATTCCCTTCTCATTCATCATCCAGAAGAATGGAAGTTAATTTGCAGTTGGTACAGTCAAAAGGTGGATTGTTAGTTAGTCAATTGAATTTTTAGCCCTAACCCTTCTTTCTTTGTTCAATTATCATGATGATGATGAGTTTTCCTAAACGGCTCTTCAAGCTTACGGTAAAAAATATTTCTTAACTGAGATTATGTAGTCGTGGAGTTTATATTTTAACGGGAAAAAAACAAAGAAGCCACTTGAGATATTAAGCCCATAACCTAGATGCCATTTGCTCTATATCTTAATGAGAAGTTTCTTATTATGAAAAAAATACAAAAATTAAAAAACAATGTTGCTGCCCAGGATCGAACTGGGGACCTTCAGTGTGTAAGACTGACGTGATAACCACTACACCACAGCAACTGCACACTACTAGTTTAATAAATATTTTTAAAATACTAAAGAATTCTCAATGACCAACCATTCAAATGGTTGAAATTTAGATAGATAGCTTTCGGTCTTTGGATGTCGTGAAGTTTTCTTCTTTCTTCGCAACTTTTGTTTCTCTTTTGATATTTTATACCTTGAATATGAAAACATAGAACCTAACTTACTTCCTTAAATTAAAAACGAAAGAGGGAGAGAGAGAGAGAGAGAGAGAGAGAGGGAAAAAAAAAAAAAGTAGCAATAGGCCAGATACCCTAATTTATTTAGCCTTATCTCCAATTATAGAACTTCTACAACCTTTCTCAATCTACTACAGCTTAACTCCCCCCTTCCCAAGTTCATAAATATTTGATTTTTACCAAACTTGGGCTGACCTGAAATATCCCCATGAAAGCCCATGGTCCTTCACGGACAGCAATAGCCAATATAATTCACCAATGTATAGCAAGAATCTTGTCTCACTACGCGCCCAAAAAATTATTGTCCGTAGATATTGTTTCTTATCCCAAAGGGTAGTCAGCTATAAAGGGCCCCTATATGTACATGTGAATATGGGAACTTTGCAAGACAATATACAGCTCGAAATAATTAGTTGTTGATGTCTCATGGGCCCATGGCCCGCAACAAGACAAAACGATAGGACCCTTATAATACAGTGTCTTACACAAAAAAGGCAAATTTATAAACAATCACCAATAACCAACCACCGATCAATACATCTGATGATCATTGGCCTCAGCCGTCCTGCTGCCGCCGCCGCCGCCGCCGCCGGGCCGCTTCGACCTCCGGCGTCGGGCCTTCTCGACGTTGAACTTGGTGTCCCCCGACTTCCAGAACCTCTCTTGCTCCGACGGAGTCACGTTGCAGTCGGGCATCGTCTCCGGGTACCTCTGCACGTCATAGCAGAAGGTGTACGTCATGTACTTCTCCCTGAACCTCCGCATCGCCGCCCGCTTCCTCGGGGTCAGGACGGCGAAGTCGGCCGCAGAGAGCTCGGCGTCGGACTCCGCACACTGGGCGGCCGAGGGGTACTCGCGGAGAGGGGTGGTGCGGCAGCCCTTGAGGACGAGGTCGGAGAAGTCGGCCACGAAGGGGGCGTACTTGTAGTTGGCCTTGTACTTGCCGCCGTCGGTGGCCCAGGTGGAGCCGTCCCAGATGGTGGCGTAGAGGGACATGGGCTTTGATGGGTAGTCCCCGCCCATGGCTTCGCTGCGCCGGACCTCCCGGATCGGAATCTCGTCGATGTAGAAGCTGCATGTAGAGAGACAATGAAGATGATGAATGGCATGAAGTTAGAGAGTCTATGGTGTATCTAAATCGAAAGAAACCTCAGAATATTTGAAAATAAACAGAGCGGTGTCAAGAGCAATCTCGAAATTTTTATTGTAATTTACTTCGCTATATATAGTTTGTACATTTCAATTTTTCTTGAGATGAAAAAAAATGACAGTTTATTATCTTTCTTAAAAAAAATGTTAGATGTTCCCAAATATAATATGCTAACATGTTCGAATTTTAGAAAATACACATTAAAATTCTTCAGAATAGAGAGAGAAATAGAATAATTAATTAACTAGCGAAAAGTTGTAATTTGGTCGCTGGTGAAGAAACTAAGGTTAATTGATTAAAGGAAAAAGGATAATAATCATTATTTTTTTAGGGTTGCCGAGCGTATTAATTTCTCCTATGTTCATATATTTTTGAGCTATCTTGCAAGGAAATGATTATTAGTTTAAATATATGGTTAATTGCAGTGAGACTCCCTTGTACTACAGGAATAATGTAACTTCTTATTCTAAGTTTTAAAATTTCAGTTTAGTTCCCAGACTTCTAAAACTGTTAGTCAACCGTTTACTATTCTCACCCCCGTTTAATTGTTTAACTTGAACGGCATATTTTTTATAAAATTTCCAAATTATCATTTTCTCCCTCACTAGGAACTCACTTAAAACATGCCCAAATGAGAGTAATTTGGAAATTTCATAAAAAATATATAATTTAAGTTATGTTGACTAACGTTGTTAGGAGTTTTTGAAAATAAACTGAAAGTTTTAAACTTAAGGGTTACACTACCCCTATAGTACGAGAGTCTCACTGCAATTAACCTTTAAATATGTAAAAGGCATGGTTTTGCTAATTTTTCATTCTTTTGTTGCAAGATAAACTAGTTTTAAGTCTTAAAGAATTTACTCATATTTACTCTCTCTCTCTCTCTCTCTCTCTCTCTCTCTATATATATATATAGTAACTGGAAATTCACCGGCCGTGAAGGGTTCCTTCACCGCTGCTTAGATGGCCCAATATAATTATTACACGTAGCGCCACTCAAAGAGTGGTTAAGAAAGTTCTTTTATTTGCTACCTTAAGTAGTGCTACGTGTAATAATTGTATTGGGCCATCTAAACGGCTGTGAAGGAACTCCTTTTACCGTCGGTGAATTTTCCATTTTCTCATATATATATATATATCCACATTAGTTTTAGGTTTAATCAATTAATTAGACAAGTATTATTCTTGTTCAAGTGATAAAAAGATGGGCATGCTAATTGTAGTTTCCCATTGTACTTAGCATAGCCGAGTGACTCTTTTAATTCCTTAATTAAAATTGATCATGTTCATTAATACTATAAAAGACAAGGTGAAACTTGTAATTTAGAAAGGAAAAAAAAAAAAAAATAGACACCTACCATTTTCTTAAATTTTTCTTTATTAATTGAGTTGGCTTAACTGTAGTAATATATTAACATGAAATCTTCAACATTCATAGGTCGAACATGAGGCTTGACTACTAAAGTTAGGTTAGCTACTTATCTAGTAGTTGCTTGTTGTTTTCAATTATGCGAATATTCTGGGGAAAAATAGTTATCAATCCCCATCACCATTTGAATAATAAACATTAAGCAAGTCTCTTCTCAGCTACAGATCCAAATACTCAGCAGAATTATTTGGATATCAAGCTATTCAGACAATTCGTCAAGAGTGCAGAGGTGAAGCGTACTTGTCCAAACAAAATAGAATTATTATTAATACCATATTATTTATTTTGGTACCTTGTATATAGAATTATTGTTTGATCATTGTAACAAATAAAAAAAACCCATATCAATATCTAATTTAGCTACATCTTTATAATTGAACTACATAACTCATAAAATAATCATAGAAATTAAATTAGAATAACGCTCATTCATTCTGCTGATCACTTTATCTCATGATAAAACTATACTATAGTAGGAATATTTTAGTATGACTTTTTATGTATTAGGAAGATTATAGCATAAAGAGGAACCACAAAGATAAGTATACTTACATGATGTTCTTGGCCGTCCAGAGAATAGAGTAACGGTGAGCCACTTCGGTCGGATCAAATGGTAGAAGGTAACGTTCCTCGCGACCTCTGCTCGTGCTCCCGTTGCCGTACACATTGGTCTGAATCCTCCATTGCCTGCCCCAAATGTTGCCCAAGAACTCGAAATCCAACTCATCGTGTGTCTTCTCAAAGACATCCCCGTTTGAAGTCTGAAATTAATCATGGATTAACAACAAATTAACATGATCTATATAAATTAAATCACTAATTAATCAATAATTCATATGATATTGCAACTTGTTGCCCATACAACACAGTTAACATCATGTGGCGTACGTCTCGATCGAACCTAGCTAACCTAACCTCCTCATAATATGAACAACTTTGGATACTCTCTCTCTCTGACTATGACCTTGCATTAGGTGACAAAGATGTATAATTTATGAGATGTATGAGCATCGATAATAATTTTCATATTATTAGTTACTAATAATTCAACATTATTACATGTGAAGCACCAAAATTGGACTGGGAGCTAGCTTTCGTTCACAAATTCAACAATCAAATATTGAGTTTTAGAACACTATAAAAGGAACAATTTTTTTTTTTTTAAAAATAAAGGTTCTAATCGATTCGTGAGACTTCTCATAGAACATTCGTACATCTTAATTAGTCAATGAGTCATCGGCATTAAAATGACTTTAAATAACTTATTTTCCTTCTTCAAACTTTGAATAACGATAGGTAATAAGCGATTACATCATCATTTTGAAAATTCCATAAATATTCTTGATTTTTTTTTTTTTTTTTTTTTTTGAATACCAAAATTAGTGAGGGATGGTATCAAAGACATCAAATGAAAATTTGATTCCTTCATATAATGAAATTGAAAATTGAAATTTAGAAAATGATAATAAATTTAATCGTAACTGAATGGAATTTTTTTTAGTTAACTCACATAGAAAGCGACGACGACGCCGGCCGTGTAATCTGACGGCAACTTGATGGACGCGCTGAAGAAGCCGTGACTGTACATGTCCGAGGAAATAAAACCAGATCCTAAAAAAAAAAAAAATCAAACCAAATGATGGAACTAATTTATGGCGGCGGCAACGACTTAAGTAACGACGTTAAAAAAAAAAAAAAGTGCTCACCGGAGTAACGGTTTAGGAGGAGCTTAACGGACTTGCCGTCGCGAGACTTGACGACGTTATCGCAGCCGAAGAGCGGCGAGTATCCCTCGTCGAAGGACAGCGTCGACACGTTGAACGCGGCCGCCGCCGTCACGACGCAGGAGAGGAGAAAGAGCTTCAAGAATCTCTCAGCCATTGAAAACTTCAAATCTTTTTTTTTTTTTTTTTGCGCCCTCGGAGAATATAAAGGAGGGGAGTTTCCAAGCAGCACACCATTTTAACTAGTGAGCCCACTTTATATCAGCTCAAGCTTTGAGTCCGAACAAAAAACAATACTGAAAAGTGGGTTCACTGAGAAAATTGGCTTGCTCCTTCTGAAACTCCCTAAAGGAGAAGAGGGAGTACTGAATGTTCAATTATTTTATTATGTATAGAAAAATTTTGAGCTAAAAATAGAAAGGAAAAAAATGTAGTTTTTATATTTCTCAATTTAAAATTAGTCCTCCCAGCAGTTTTTACATTAATTGGGGGATTAGCCTCTGAACAGATTTAATATCGGTCAGGGATTAATCCCTGATCAGGGCACAAAAAACGATGGTCACAAAAAGTAATAACAAATATGTAATGTTTTATAAATTTATGGGGCATAGTGAGCAAAGTAGTGCATTT
The DNA here is from genome assembly GCA_036321105.1 of Dracaena cambodiana. NCBI lineage: Eukaryota > Viridiplantae > Streptophyta > Magnoliopsida > Asparagales > Asparagaceae > Dracaena > Dracaena cambodiana. Next base: position 3,175,530 of record JAYEPQ010000004.1, read on the forward strand.
AAATAGAATTTCCCGGTAGGTGGAGGAAAATTCTAATGAACACACCGCATGACTTAGTGAGCACACATTTTTGAGTCGGTAACTTGTAGGATTTTCACATCATTCGAGAATTAGTCTCTAAACGGTTTTAACATCGTTCGGGACTAATTCCTGATCAAGTAAAAAAGCAGGGTAAAAAAAAAAAAAACGACGAACTTATAATTTTTTATAGGAGGTGGTGTTCACTAAAGCAAGTGGTTTGCTCATTTAGTATTTCCCGTGGGTGGATAGTTTGGCTCTTAGCCAGAAGGCTGTCACGCTGGACTTTTAATTAATTGATTGATTAGCAATTCTAAACGTCATTAAAAAATGTAGTTAAGTTGTAAGGGTTCACCTTCTCGAGTTAATCATTATAGGAAATTATTATTTAATTAATTAAAAAAACAAAGTATTATTGTGGACTATGCTAACAACTCAAGTTTTTAATATTTTTTTTATTTATCAATCATATAATCTTTGATGCAACAAGCATCAGTTAGGTTAGGCCATGTACAGTGTCTTGTATGTATGAGTTAATCTTTGGAATTAAATAGAGTTTCCCGTTTTTTTTTTTTTTTTTTTTTTTTGGGAATTTTGTAGGAAAGTTTATTTGGTGGGGAAGTTTGGTTAATGATTTTTTTTAATAAATTATACTTAAAAGGTATAGATTCTAAGACCAATAATATTTAATTTTTTTGTGCTAGTCAATAGTGTTTAGTTACATATTGGTTATGATCCTTATTGGCAATAATATTCATTTTTCTAACCATTTCAATATATACATCCTTATATTTACTAATTAACATAATAAATTAAGGCTATATATGTTCTGGTGATTTAATTTTAAAATCATAGTGCAATTCTCAATTAGAAAATATTTAATATTTATTGACAGTTTAGCTTAAAAATGATCAAGATATAATAGTAAAGATAATCATATTTACAATATATGCACAAGAAACAAAATAAATGAGATTTGAAATTTCTATTAAAACAGAAATTCCAAATTAAACGTTTATGCTATATAAAAAAAATCTTCATAATTTAAAAAATAAAAATTAATCGACTAGAATATTATGATTTGAGTGTGAATGAGATCTTCTAACTACAAACAATTAGGAATCAATTGGTCAATAAAATGTAAGCAAACAAAACAAACAAGTAATTAGCTTTAAATTAACCAACGGGCCAATTAAACAAAACAGACGATTAATTAGCTTTAAACACTTGTATTAGGTGGGGGGTCATAGTCACTCACTGGCTATCGTAGAAATTTGAGAAACTGTTGAACTTACTCTACTTGCTCTCACTTGTGACCAAGACTTGTTCTGCGTGCATGGTTATTTTTTTTTTTTTTTTTTGTTTTAGTTTTAAGAAAATTAAATTAGATTAATATGATATAATATAAAATAGAATAATATGATGGTACGAACGCAGACTAGCAACTTCCAAATTTCCAAAGTCTGTCCCCGTGAGGACACAAGAGAAGAGAAGAGTACTTATCAAGTATACAAAGTTAGAGTTTAATTAGTACGTAAATTAATTAAGCTACTTAAGGACGAGATTTAAAGTTGTTTAGCAAATTATTAGTTGCCAAAAGAAGACGAAGAAGGAAAAAAAAAAGTAAATTATTCTCTTGAGCCCTGCGTCCAAAATGGCTTGTTTTGAGAGTTTCTAAAGGAGCACACACCATTTTTACAGGTGAGCTCATTTTAAAATGTTTGTCTTTATAATAAAATTGTTTATAAATTTTTAGGACAATGTTGCCCTCTCCTTCAAGCTTTCCTCTCCCTCTCCCTTCTTAGTGGGTTGGAGGGGAGTTTTGCAGTGGTTGGGAAGGAGATCTGCAATGGATTAGAGGAGGTGCCAAACCATAGAGAAAAGGAGAGGAATTTCTAGGATTAGTGGGGAAGTTAGTTTTTAGGGAAAGTGGGTGAGAGAATATAAGAATGATATTTTGAATATTTTTGATGAACTCACTAAAAAAACCATCTATTTTCAAAAGAGAGGATAGGCTTAGTAGAATATCTGAAAATCTGGACAAAATGATGTGCTACTTTAGAAACTCCGCAAGTTTTATGTAAACAAATCAAGCACCTTCCCTCAACGGTCACATTACCGTTTCAATTCAAATCTTTTAAAACCCACCCCTCTCCCTCCCTCGCCCCATCTCATCTCTCTCTCTCTCTCCCTCCCTCCAAATCTTTTGATTGATTTCTCAAAGGAAACCCATCATCGATGAGAAGGATCACCATGCCGCAGGCCTCTGTGTCATCTCGTAAGCAATCTCTCCCTCTCAATACAATATCTACAACTCCCATTCACAATTTCCATCAAATCCTCAACATGGGCCTTCTTTTTTGATTTTTTTTTTTCCCCTTTTTTAATTACAGAGAAGAGCAAGAAAGAAGACTCAATTTCAAGATCAAGAATGAGCAACTCCGAGAGAGGTGCACTTCTGGACATCACCAACGACTCCCCCATCATCGGCCTCGCAACGTGGAGGGGTCTCTCCGAGAAGACTCCATCATCTTCGGCGGCCAAGAACCCGGTGCGCGTGAAGAGCACGCCCGGGTCCGGCGAGGCCTTGCTGAGAAGCCAGGTGAAGACGTTGCTGCAGGAAGTGGAAGAGGAGGCTGAGTTCGTAATCAACAAGGTCTATTTGGACTTACCAAGTCCGTCCACGGTCCAGCTTCTCGCCCCGACTCCGGCGAACACGCCGCAGGTCCCGACCCTCTCGGGGCTTGTTGATGGAGATGTTGTCGTGGTCTCTTCTGTTGTTGAAGGAGAAAGTGTTCTCGGGATTAATAATGCACCAATTCAGGTTTGCGAACCAACATCTTTAAAAAAATAAAAAATAAAAATCCAATCTTGTTTGCTTTGTGATTGATTGCTTGTTCAAACATCTATCTCCTTTATCTCTTTCTGTTTTTGTAAATTTAGACTTTTTGCTCAATTGGGTTCCTTTATCTGAACTCTATTGGATCAACTGTTGGCTAAAAATCGAATCTTGATTCCATTTTGATCATCGTATCAGGTTGCAGAAGCAGTAGTGAAGCCAGAGGAACCTGAGCTCAGTGAATGCCTGATCAACCGAGCACTGCTCTTCGATTCACCGGAGAAATCCCAAGTCACCGACTCCTCCGTGATCTCCTCCAACCTTTCATACCGAGCTGGGAGCTGCAGTATCCGAAGCTACATCGAGAAATTCCCCGAAGGCAACAGCTCCTCCCCTGCCAGGTCCACCGAGGTCAATGTCAGCATCCAATATGAAGACGATGAAGACAATGGTGAAGAGTACGAGGAGATTGAAGATTACGGCGAGGAGTCATCTGATGATTTGTGCGAGGGGCTAAGCAAGCTGACTGTTACTGGGAAGCGCACTCGGTTCGTCTACAACAGCGACGATGACATCGAAAGAGAGGAGGAGGTGAAGGAGAATGTGTCATCGTCGTCGTCGCCGGGCGTGGTGGTTCTGAAGGGGCTGCCGGCGCCGGAGGGGAAGCACCTGAGGTTTCGAGATGATGAAGATTGAGTTGAAGGACATTGATTTGAGTTGTGATTGGTTGTTTTTTTTTTTTTTTTTTTTTTTTTGTATGGTTGTTTTTCTTGACAGCCATTGCTTGAATTTTCAGTATCATTATTCAATTAACTTTTTGTCTTTTTTTCATGTTTTTGTTATCTATTGCCAAAAAAAAAAAAAAATACTTACTGAATTAGTTATCTTTTAGCTTACTTCAGATATTCAACACAAATAGAGTGTGGACGTGATTACATAGCACAAAAAATCTCTCATCTAACGAGAGATCTAAAGGCAGATGTTGATCCTACACCTTTGTACCTTATTATTGTTGTAATAGCTTTGTTATTTATAAACATTGAGGGATTTATATTTGTAATATACACGTAACATTTGATTTATGATAAAAAAAAAATAATTAGTTTGGATGGGAAACACAAGCAAAATAATAATTTGGATGTTGGTCCGGTTCTAAATGATTATCCCAATATATTTATTTTGCAGCTATTCAAATAGAACCCATCGATGAGAAAATGCCAGAAAAACAATTACGATTGTTTGGTCATATTTGGTCATGTACAACGTAGTCGTACAAATATATATGAAAGCCTACAAATCAGAAGACCAGGAAAAAAAAAGAAAAAGAAAGAAAGTAAAGCTTGATATTTTCAACTCAAAAGAAAGAAATGTTGGAATATATGTCTTCTAATATATTGTATATGTTGAGGTTACTAAATGCTCTGGTTGCAGATTGAAGCATACAGATATGTTTTAGATTAACACAAGAGGACAGATTTGTAGTTAACAGATTTACTACACAGAATTGCTACTATTAACTTGCAGGAAATTAATTCTGTAATTAGGTTTCAGTGTTAAACAGAATAATTAAATTGTTATTATTACTGTTCTTATTTCCTAATACAGTTTCCAGAATTAAACTGTTTACAGAAATAATTAAACTATTCTTTTTTAACTAGTTTACTTAACCTAAACAGAATAAAAAAGAAACTGGATTATGAAAAACCTGGTTCAGATACTTGCAGGAAGACTGGAAAACCACTGGAAGATGACAGGAAGTAGATTGGATGAAGATCGAGACTAGTGTTGGACACTATCTCCTTAAAATCGATTCATCCTCCACTGTTTGCTTCTGGATTTCTTGGACGTCGATCTCCCAGGATACAACGATCGATCTGCAGAGGGAAGGAAGCTGCAATCCCTCTACTCTGGCGAATCTGATAGAGGTTCTATCTGGTTTATGTAATATAATGCAGGATTGGATGATGGAATTGAACAGAAGTCTTTTGTAGACAGAAATTCAGGAACTTCTGTCTGCAGAAGAAGAGGCAGAAAAGAAAAAACGTATATTTGAAACTCTGATCCAGACCCTATTTATAGGTTTTCAACAGTCGCAACGGTTGAGTTTTCAACAGTCGCAACAGTTGGCCGTTTCAACAGTTGTAACCGTTTAACGGCAACCGTTGACGGCGGCCGGTGACTGTTAGACCGCCGACCGTTGGACTTCAACGACTCTTGACTGACGGGCCGAGTGCAGGTCGAATCCATTCAAATCTAAACCCAATAGAGGCAACCCGAATCCAATAGCACCAAAAATCAAAGGCTCCTCAGCTCCTCGCACGTACGAGCTCCTCGCGACGTTGCGTACGTGCGAAGTGCAAAGTGCGCCTCTAAAGCGCCCAATGCGCCCTAAACGCCTATTCGCCCTCGCACACGCGCGTGTGCGTGCGGGCGGTGCGTAGCACCACCCGTGGTGCTTAAGGTTTTCTTCTTCTTACATAAGCAAAGTAAATGAGCAACCTACCATATTTAAACCCACATCCTTACAATACTCTATCCAATGTGGGACTATTTTTCATCTTCCTTTTTTGTTCCTTTACTATGTAGTCAACTTTTGAAACCAATTTAAATTCACTTAATTCATTTAATTTGAACTAGTGAATTGACTCAATTTAAGGTTCAAATTAGTGAATGAATTCAACAATCCCCCACATGAATGAAATGGTTTAGACTCTAATGCAAATAACCAGAGAGTGTAATAGAAAGTTACCGCATCGGGAGAGGTGGCTTTTGGCTTTGAACCTTCCCTAGTGAAATATTATCGAGTTTACTTGCTAACCAGTGAACATGATGTTTTTGAACTGTTCAGCTTTTGATGTAAACTAAGACAATAATATTCACACGATTTCTTTCAACTTTATCAGATTCTATGTTGTGTCCATTTTGGCCTTGGACAACCTGGTAATTCTGTGAGTGCTCTTAGAGAACTTAGCATTTCTCATTCTCATAGAAGCGGCCCCTTCTCACTCACATAGGTGATCTCTTATCAAGAGTATCCTGCCATACTCCACTTAGATTTCTAAGATATAAGGATCATTAAAATCTTAGCTTATCCTAACACGTTGCAGATAATCACTATTTTACCATAGAAATGAGATAGGAAATATTTTCCTCAGTGATTCTTTCGAGTTCCTCCACAATTTGGTTGTCCCTTTGAACCTAGATCTTGGGATCTCCAGTCAGCTAGGTTGGATTGCCATTATGGAGTTACTCTTTAGTAGGCTGTAATCCCATTCCCCTCGACAACTTATATACTTGATCTCTAGTCAAGCCTTTTGTTAATGGATCTGCAATATTATCTTTTGATTTTATATAATCAAGAGATATTATTCCGTTTGTAAGCAGCTGTCTTACAGTTTCATGCCTACGACGTATATGTCGTGACTTTCCATTATATAATACATTTTGTGCCCTTCCAATTGCTTATTGATTATCGCAGTGGATGCATATTGCTGACACAGGTTTAGGCCATATTGGAATATCTTCTAAAAAGTTTCGAAGCCATTATGCTTCTTCTCCAGCTTTATCTAAAGCTATAAATTCAGATTCCATAGTGGATCTGGCTATACATGTTTGTTTAGAAGATTTCCAAGAGATGGCTGCACCTCCAATAGTAAAGATATATCCACTTGTGGATTTGATATCTTTTGAATCGGTAATCCAGTTAGCATCAGTGTATCCTTCAATCACTGCTGGATATCTAGTATAGTGCAACCCATAATTAGTAGTGTACCTCAAATATTTGAGTACTCTAACTATTGCTTTCCAGTGGTTCTCCCCTGGATTACTTGTAAACCTACTCAGTTTGCTTACTGAGTATGCAATATCAGGTCTTGTGCAGTTCATTAAATACATAAGACTGCCAATGATTTGAGAATATTCTAACTGTGATATACTAGCACCTATATTCTTTGTAAGATGTAGACTCATATCTACAGGTGTCTTAACTATATCAGTATTTCCCTTGTCAAATTTTCCGAGTATCTTCTCGATATAATGTGACTGGGATAAGGTATATCCATCAGATGTCTTAGAGATTTTAACACCAAAAATAATATCTGCAATACCTAAGTCTTTCATATCAAATTTCCGTGTTAACATAATTTTTACTTCCTTAATTAGAGTCACCGTGCTACCGGTGATAATCATGTCATCCACATATAAACATACAATGACATAGTTGTGCATATCCCCTTTTACATATACACATTTATCGCATTCATTATAGCGAAATCCATTTGACAACATAACTTGGTCAAACTTCTCATGCCATTGTTTAGGTGCTTATTTAAGTCCATAAAGAGACTTAACAAGTCTACACACCTTCTTTTCTTTATCTGGAACTACAAACCCTTCAGGTTGTTCCATGTAGATTTCTTCATCTAATTCACCATTTAAAAATGCTGTTTTTACATCCATTTGATAAAGCTCAAGATTATATAATGCAGCAAAAGCAATTATTAATCTTATGGATGTTATTCTTGTTACAGGTGAATATGTATCAAAATAGTCAACACCTTCCTTTTGTCTATAGCCTTTTATTACAAGTCTAGCTTTGTATTTATCTATAGACCCATCAGGTTTTATCTTTCTCTTAAAGATCCATTTATATCCTAATGGTTTACTTCCTGGAGGAAGATCCACAAGTTTCCAGGTGTGATTTTGAATAATTGATTCAATTTTACTATTTACAGCTTCTTTCCAAAAAGGAGCTTCAGGAGTAGACATAGCCTCTTTATAAGTTTGAGGTTCTTTTTCTAATATATATGTTAGAAAATCCGGACCAAACGATTTATTAATCCTGGCCCTTTTGCTCCGTCTACATTCATCCTCATTGGTTTTATTTCCAGAATCAGACTCTGTTTCTCTTATTATATCATCACAAGTCCTTTTAGAGGAACTTGGATTATATTCTTTACTAGGAAACATATTTTCAAAAAATACTGCATTCCTAGATTCAATAATAAAGTACTTATGTATTTCTGGATGATCAGAGTTAAAAACAAAATAACGATAAGCACTGCTATTATGCGCATATCCAATGAATATACAATCAATAGTTTTAGGTCCAATTTTAGTCCTTTTCGGAGTAGGAATTACAACCTTAGTTAGACACCCCCACACTCTTAAGAATTTATAATTAGGTGCTCGACCTGTCCATAATTCATAAGGTGTTTTCTCAAATTTCTTTTGGGGTATTTTGTTGAGAATATAATAGGCAGAAAGCAGAGCTTCCCCCCACATGTTCTAGGGTAAACCAGAACTTATTAACATGGCATTCATCATTTCTTTTAAAGTTCTGTTCTTACGCTCAGCAATTCCATTTTGCTGTGGAGTGTAAGGAGCAGTTGTTTGATGTATAATACCATGTTCTGCACAAATTTGTGCAAATGGTGACTCATATTCACCACCTCTATCACTTCTTAACATTTTTATCTTTTTGCTAAGTTGATTCTCAACTTCATTTTTGTATTGTATAAACATTTCAATTGCCTCATCTTTTGTTCTAAGTAGATATACATAACAATATCTAGTACAATCATCTATAAACGTAATAAAGTACTTCTTTCCTCCTCTAGTTTGAATAGATTTTAAATCACATACATCTGTATGAATTAATTCTAAAGGTTCAATACTACGTTCTATAGCGTGAAATGGAAGCTTAGTCATTTTTGATTCAACACATATTTCACATTTATTTTCAAAGTTTATATTGAAATTAGGCAACATATTCAAATTTATTAATCTTTGTAAAGTATAATAATTAACATGTCCTAATCTACCATGCCAAATAAAAGGTGACTCAGTCATATAAACAGAAGAATCAATTTTATTGATAACCTTAGAGGCAATGGTCATTACATTTATTTTAAACAGACCATTGGTCATATACCCCTTATCTACATATACACCATTCTTTGTGAGTATAAATTTATCAGACTCAAACACAAGCCTAAAGCCTTTCTTACTCAAGACTGAACCAGAGACCAGATTCTTGCAGACATCTGGTATATGAAGTACATCAGTAAGAGTAAGTTCTTTCCCCGAAGTCATCTTCAGTACAATATTGCCTCGTCCTTCAACCTTGGAGGTTGCAGAGTTACTCATGTAGAGTAGTTCTCCTTCCACAGAATCATATGTGGAGAACATCCACTTGTTGGCGCAAATGTGGCGAGTGGCTCCAGTATCCACCCACCATTCTTTAGAGTTGCCACCAACTAGGTTAACCTCTGAGACAACAGATGTACAATTTACATCTACATTTGCACAAAGATTTTCTTCTTCGGCCAAATGTGCATTATGATGCTTCTTTTTCTTCTTTGAAGAATCTGGTGCCTTTCGCACACGGCAGTCCTTTGCACGATGTCCAGGCTTGTCACAGTTGTAGCACTTGCCATTGAATCTCTTCGAGTTACCACTCTTAGAGTTTTCACCATTGTGCTTTCTCTTCCTGTCATTAGACTTATTAGAATTTTCCATAACATTAGGTTTAGAAACTTGTATGGATTTCCAATTTTCTTTTCAGAAAGGCGGTGATCTTCTTCAATGCTCAATTGTACAATTAGATTTTTCAAGTGTCATTTCTTTTCGTTTATGCATTAGGTAATATCTAAATTCTTTCCAAGATGGTGGCAATTTTTCAATTATTGTAGCCACTTGAAAAGATTCACTAATAGTCATACCTTCAGCATGAATTTTATGAATGATCACTTAAAGATCTTGTACTTGGTTGATTACATTTTTAGAATCAACCATTTTATAATCCAGAAACTTACCGACTACATATTTCTTAGAGCCGGCATCTTCTGTATTATATTTCTTGTCTAAGGACTCCCAGAGTTCCTTAGCAGTAGCAACTGAACTATATACATTATACAGTATATTGTCCAAACCATTGAGGATATAGTTCTTACTCAAGAAGTCCGCATGTTTCCATGCTTCAACCGCCTTCACAGATTGTTGATCATCTTCAACAAAAGAGTAGGCACAGTCTCCTTCAAGTACTTGGCCAGATTCATTGTAGTGAGATAGAACAACATTTTCTGTTGCCATCTCTTAAAATCTGAGCCACTGAACTTCTCTGGTTTCTCGTACTGGCTTGAAGGCACAGTTGGAGTAATCATGACAGGAGTTATCACAGTGGACATATCAGATGTAGTAGCCATCTACAAATATTAAAATTTATCTATCTTAATGTCTTGTAATAAATTTTAACTTTCTAATAAAACTGAAAAACAATTCAACACTCCAAATCACCAAATAGAAATTTTTCAGAAGCAATCTAGATTACTAGTGATTGATGACAGTATTTTAATCTAAAACGAAATATCAGTTTAAAGATTAAATACTATTATAACAGAGTTCTAATTGATAACAGTACTCTAATTGATGGTATTTTGACAGAATTCAAAAAATCAGTTTTAAGAATGTAGGTTCTAAACAAAAATGTTTAAACTGTATTCTTAAAAATTAATCTAAAACAAGTACGAAGATCGATTTTAAGAATGTAGGTTCAAACTAAAAATGTTTAAACTGTATTCTTAAAAAGTTAATCTAAAACATGTAATAATCGATTTTAAGATTGTTGGAATATATATCTTCTAATATATTGTATATGTGGAGGTTACTAAATGCTCTGGTTGCAGATTGAAGCATACAGATATGTTTTAGATTAACACAAGAGGGCAGATTTGTAGTTAACAGATTTACTACACAGAATTGCTACTATTAACTTGCAGGAAATTAATTCTGTAATTAGGTTTCAGTGTTAAACAGAATAATTAAATTGTTATTATTACTGTTCTTATTTCCTAACACAGTTTCCAGAATTAAACTGTTTACAGAAATAATTAAACTATTCTTCTTTAACTAGTTTACTTAACCTAAACAGAATAAAGAAGAAACTGGATTATGAAAAATCTGGTTCAAATACTTGCAGGAAGACTGGAAGACCACTGGAAGATGACAGGAAGTAGATTGGATGAAGATCGAGGCTAGTGTTGGATACTATCTCCTTAAAATCGATTCGTCCTCCACTGTTTGCTTCTGGATTTCTTGGACGTCGATCTCCCAGGATACAACGATCGATCTGCAGAGGGAAGGAAGCTGCAATCCCTCTGCTCTGGCGAATCTGATAGAGGTTCTCTCTGGTTTATGTAATGTAATGCAGGACTGGACGATGGAATTGAACAGAAGTCTTTTGTAGACAGAAATTCAGGAACTTCTGTCTGCAGAAGAAGACGCAAAAAAGAAAAAACGTATATTTGAAACTCTGACCCAGACCCTATTTATAGGTTTTCAACAGTCGTAACGGTTGAGTTTTCAACAGTCGCAACAGTTGGCCGTTTCAACAGTTGTGACCGTTTAACGGCAACCGTTGACGGCGGCCGGTGACTGTTGGACCGCCGACCGTTGGACTTCAACGACTCTTGACTGACGGGCCGGGTGCAGGTCGAATCCATTCAAATCTAAACCCAATAGAGGCAACCCGAATCCAATAGTGCAAAGTGCAAAGTGCGCCTCTAAAGCGCCCAATGCGCCCTAAACGCCCATTCGCCCTCGCACACGCGCATGCGCGTGCGCGCGGTGCGTAGCACCACCCGTGGTGCTCAAGGTTTTCCTCTTCTTACATAAGCAAAGTAAAGGAGCAAGCTACCATATTTGAACCCACATCCTTACAATTCTCTATCCAATGTGGGACTATATTTTCATCTTCCTTTTTTGTTCCTTTGCTATGTAGTCAACTTTTCAAGCCAATTTCAATTCACTTAATTCATTTAATTTGAACTAGTGAATTGGCTCAATTTAAGGTTCAAATTAGTGAATGAATTCAACAAGAAATTAGTTGCATATTACAGTAGGACGGAGAAACTCAAACCATTCCTTCCTCCTCCTTTCCGACTTCTTCAGCATACCAAAGCACATGAAAGAAAAGATGTGGAAAATTAAAAGACAGACATTGTAAATGAGTTACAAGTTCGTCTCTTCAAATAAAAATAAGCATGGTGTTAAAATACAAAATAATTTCTCTCAACTCTCACCACAACTTCAGAGTTTTGGTATACTGAAAGGGACTTTCAATATGGTATCAGAGTAACCCGGTTCAAATCACCTACTTAATATCCCTCCCTTCCTCTTGCTCCCTCCACTAAAGGTTTTAAGAAATTTAATTTCATTACACAAATGACATTCATGAGAAGAGGTCAGGCATCCTCAAGAATGCTAAATGCAATAAAGAAATATATGGAAAATCAAAAGGTTTAGAAAAAAAAAGATTACAACTTGACATCTTCAACAGAATAGAGTACTCGAAGAGATACTACTGCTTCTTTCCCTCAGGAAGAAAAGATCATGAAAAATAATTACGTGCTTATCCCTCCCCTTCTCCCTCCTTCCCTCTGGGTTCTAAACAACCACCTTTTTTGAGGGGTTGGTTTTTATATATAGGTCCCTTAAATATTTAAAAATTAGAATTTAGTCAATAAAATCTTCATATTTTAATCATCCAAATCCTTTAACTTACTTCACTTTAATTCTCCAGAAATTTTTTGACACAAAATTCCCATTATATCCCTGGAAGAGAAGAAAATACCTCTTCCTCCTCTCTTCTTATTCTTATTGGGTTCCCCTCTCCATTCTTCTCCTCTCTCTCTCTTCCTTCTATCTTTTCTTTCTCTAACCCTATATCCAATAGAAAAATGAACCCAATAAGAAGAGGACGAGAGGAGAAAGAGGGAAGGCAGAAAAATAACTGATATTTCCCTCCCTTCCAGAGGTATAAAGGAAAATTCGGGCAAAAAATTACTCAGGGGACTAAAGTGAAAAACTTAAAAGATTTGGAGAACTAAAATCAAAATATAAAGATTTTAGGAATTAAAGTCTAATTTTTAAAGATTTAAGATACCGATATGTAAAACCCCGCCCCCCCCCCCCCCCCCCCCCCCCCCCCCCCCGCCCCCCCCCCCTTTTTTTTTATTATGGATTGGAATTCTTGACAATAGGCAATATTTCTTCTATGTGCCTGAGAACGCAACAAAAAAAGTTTAGAGAGTTAAAAGTACTACAACTTGTACTTTTCAACTCAAAAGAAGGAAATTTCTTTTACGCAGTAAATATAAATAATAATTTCACATTGACCTCATATATCTTCAACTTAGTAGGGGGGCAAGCAAAAGAAATGTGGTAAAAAAGAACCTTCTTTCACCGTTCAGCTCTCCTATGGATCATCTCCACTCTAAAACTACTACTAAAATATCCATTTTACTTCTAAACTACACATACCTTTAGGCCCTGCTCTAGTTCCTACTGCTGCGTCAACTAGCATATCCTTTGAACAAAAACCTTCTTTCACCATTCAGTCCTCTTAAGGGTCACCATCACCTCTTCAAACTAACAAAACATCCTTTTTACTCCTTAAGTTCAAGTTCATTTAGGTCCTGCTCTAGTTCCTACTGCTTTGTCGACTACAACGATACCAATCTTGCTAACTAATATCCATATCAGAAATCATTGTAAATATCTCCATGATGTTGCAATTGGATAATAAAATAGGATATAACAAGATGTGCTGTTCTCAAGTTACTAGCATTTTTGGATTGAGAGGACAACCTTTCTGATGATCTCATCTTATAACCAGAACACTAGATATCTTTATCGTCCAGATTGATTATGCAGATTGAAAGAAGATAATGCTTTGTTGCCATTTTCATTCAATGATCAAAATATGCAAGTGATTTTTTTGGGGTTCAGCTGAATCAGTGGCATAATATGTGATCATACTAAATTTTGGCAAAGTTATTAATCCCTCCCAAGTCAGCTGAGCATTAGCTCAAACAGCATAACCACTCCCTTCCTTAGGATGACATAGGTTTGGATTCCCTTATCCTCAATATAAGAAAGTATTTTCAAATAAGTCTTGTGGGCACACCGAAGAGACATAATTGCACAAAGACTCGAGATTATGGTGCACGAAGGCTACTGAGATCACAGCATATGGTAGCAGCTGCTAAACTTGACTAGTAGGTCGTGGAGACAAACTCACATAGGACTATCAAAATGCCCAAAATACCAAGCTTAGTGAGATCGAGAACTGTCCTGGGCCTGGATTTGAACCTGGTTGGATGGGCAAATCAGGGCCGCACCTTCAAAACCCGGGCCGTACAGAAACCTTGGAATTTTTTTGGCAAAAAATAATAAAATATTATCATTTGCTACGATTAGTACTTGTATTGTCTTGGATTGTCTGGGTGCAAGCTACCTATCCTAACCGGACAATACAATAGTTGATTGTATTGCTTGTATATTTCCTTTAAGCTATGCGGACATATTTGTGATAGGTATAATATGTACCGAAAAACCAACAGGTTTTTCAATTCTATGAGGAATAGGATCACATTTTTCATTAAAAAAACCTCATGTATTGTAACTTTTCCCGAATTTAATATGTTTGTGTCTAATTTTTTTTTTTTTAATTTATAGCATATGAAATTAAATACAGGACAGACTTTGACCAGGCTGCTCAATGATCAACCCGTATCGGGTTTGTGCAGGGGTCAAGACTCGATCCAGGCTTGTCCACCCAAGCAAACAGTTTGAACACCTCTATACGCGCAATGTAGGGAAGGTGCATATGAAGGGCACAACCAGTTTGCGAAGGTTCAAAAATAAGAGAAGTTTCTTTCTCCCAAATTGGGAGTTCCTTTCTCCATTATGGTGGAGGCCCTTCTCCTACTACAGGGGTTACCATGTAAGCCCTCCAAAAAATTAAGAAGTGGCACAATATTGAGCTTCTTATTTATGCATTCACTCATGCAATCTTTTTTCCATATCGCCTCCCATCCGTCACAAAATTCTTTTTCTCCATTGTCAGTCATTCTGACATGGAACAAAATTGGTCATGTTCCCGTCTTCCAAAAGTTCTTTAAACTTTCATGCATATTCTAAAATAACATGATACTCCAGGTTCACACACTTAACAGGACTTAAAAAGTGGGAATCTTGATTCCAGGTTTCTTTATTTACTATAAAGAAACGTTATTCACAGAAGACAAATGTAACAGAGATGTGCGTGTTTTGCTAAATATGCGACAACACTAGAAAATATAAAGTGAGAAATGAAAATATTCGTGCTAAGATAGGTGTAGCCCCCATCGATGAAAAGATACGAGAAAATCGCTTACGATGATTTGGTCATGTACAACGTCGACCTACAAATGCATCAGTTCGACGAGGGGAGCTTATCAATCTAGGACAAGTTAAAAGAGCGAAAGGAAAATCGAAAAAAATATGGATGGAGGTGATACGAAAAGATATGGATTTTAGAGATTTAAATGAAGAGATACTATATTATAGAAATGAATGGCGAAGGATTATCAACGTGATCGATCCGGTGTGATTCTCTTTTGGTTCATGTAACCTACTGAAAGTACTTGGGATAAAAGGCTTAGTTGCTGTTGTTGTTTAGTTCACCGCAACTTTGCTTTTGTGGATATGACCTCTTTTTATAAATTTTAAAAGGAGACCTCTATCTAGTTTAACTCTACAATTATGAAATACAGACAAGCACCCGCTAGGTTTCTACAAATTTCACAGAATGTGAACACTTCAACACTTTAGGAAATAAAAACAAAGGATCATATGATTTCTTGGGAATGACATTTCTACATAGATTGTCGTGAGGGAGGGACTATCTCGTGCGCATACTTATACACATGCACAAATTTTACCACTTGCAAGTAGATCTGACTAACGCGCCGGGCGCCGCCCGGCCAGGCACGTGCCGGGCACGGCCCGCCACCTCGGCTCGGGAGGCCAGGCATGCCGGCGGCATGCCTAGGCCCGCGTGCCGGACACGTGCCAGGCACGGGCCGGCACGCCCAATAATTTTTTTTTTTTTTTTTTTTAAAAAATGGCCGTTGGGGTGTTTGGGGGGTTTGCATTTTTTTTTTGCAAATAACCCCCCAACGGCTATTTTTATAGCCGTTGAGGGCTTTCTTGCAAAAAAAATTGCAGATTTCTCCCCCAACGGTCAAAATAGCCGTTTGGGGGGGGGGGGGGGGTTTGTAAATTTTTTT
Organism: Dracaena cambodiana; assembly: GCA_036321105.1. Classification (NCBI taxonomy): domain Eukaryota; kingdom Viridiplantae; phylum Streptophyta; class Magnoliopsida; order Asparagales; family Asparagaceae; genus Dracaena; species Dracaena cambodiana. The sequence continues at coordinate 3,191,499 of JAYEPQ010000004.1, forward strand.
TACAAATTAAACATTTTCTTCATCTATAAATACCTTAATATCTCTTCTATTACCATTCATCATTCTTATACATTAAATTCATTCTAAAAAATCTCCTATGAAGATAACGCATCTCCTGAAAAGTATGAATCTTTTGATATTTTGGCATGGTGGAAATCACAGGAAAAAACATATCCTGTGCTTTCCAACATGGCCCGTAATCTACTAACTCCTCCAGTGTCTACTGTAGCATCGGAGTCTGCTTTTAGCACAGGTGGTAGAGTGCTCACGTACTTGAGAACCTCAATGGCGTCGGACACATTGGAGATGTGTGTCTGCTTGAAGGATTGGTACGACGCAAAAGACAGAGAACAAGGCTTGACTAATGAAGAAAATATACTAGAGATCTTAGACTTACCGGAAGAAAATGAAGATTGATTAAAAGTATTTAAATTTGTAAGAATATTCATGTATTTTCAATTTTTTTTTTAATTTTTAACTTATAGATCTCTTAGAAAATATATTAAGAACAAGTTGAGGGTGACGGCTAGGGTCCTCTCTCCTCTCTCCAGGCTTTGTATAATTTCTAAAGAGATTTATAGAGTAATTACATAAATGTAATGAGATTATATATAATATAACATTTGTTTTTATCATATGATATAACCTTCCCCCCCCTTTTTTGTTTTTAAAAAAAACCGGGCCGGCCCGCCTCGGTCCGAGCACGGCACGGGCCTGTCGTGCCGTGCCGGCGGGCCGGCTCCATGGCCTCCGTGCCGGGCACGGGCCCGGGCCGGGCCGGGCCAGGCCCGGCCCATTAGTCACGTCGACTTGCAAGCATTCATCTACCATATCGCCTGATGTAAAATATAAGTGAAAAAATAAATATCAAAGGGGAAAACGATTCTATTTTTTTTTCTCACAATTTTTACCACTTGCAAACACTTACCCATTATACTGTTTCTAAACACTCCAAAAGATATGCATCAAAATTAGAGTGGAAGTGTCAAACCAGTAGAAATGTATATCCTAAGCTACTGCCTATGCCTTTCATCTCAAGTGATTTAAAGAGTTCTGCAAGCAATTAAGACTCTGGAAGGGTGTGGTCAGGTTGTTGCAGGTCTAAGCTAAAGACAGGGTTATAGGCGTTGTTGCGAATGCACAAGGCACACATAAAAGTAAAATATGCTTTATTGCAGATTCTTTGGTCAAAAAATAATAATAACGGGCTTCAGGGAAAGACCCAAAATATATTATTAATTGTAAGTTTCATATATAAACGCACACTTTGAACCAAGCTGGTGAAGAAAAAGAACAAAATAAGATCAGAAAAAAATAGCAAATCAAAACAAAATTAACATGGATATACATATAGCAGCTGCATTCCTAAATATGAAAGAAACAAAGATGTACAAAGAGCTACCACAAGAGGTGCGTACGTCTACTGCAAGTACACGCCCAATCAAGACTTCATACTCATTTCACTTCATTTCTGCACAGAATCCATGACTTCCTCCAGCTCTCCAATCAAGAATACCGAGTAGAACTTCGACAAGACCAACCCTACATAATTCACATTATTTGTTCCAGTGGTTTAGCTAAATATCATGGTCATTCAATGCTAGAAAATGGAAAACGCTACTACTGCAAATGGATAATTAATTTTAAATGAGTATTTACCAAACTCACAAGTACACATATTATATTACCTTTATTCAGATTTTTTTTTTTAAATAGCCATAAACAAAAATAAAAATAACAGATCTTGCTAGGCGAGTCTTAACCTATATGCCATAAAAATTATGACAAGGATATTCTTGTTGAAGACTGCCTTGCCTCTATACAAACTAGCTAGTAGCTTACATCAAAATATCAAAAATTCAAATAGCGCATAGCTCTAAGGCACTTCCTTCCTTGTGGGAGATCTTGGGTTCAGATCTCCCCATCACCAGTATGGAAGAGATTATTTTGAATTAAATTTATGGGGGCAGACAAAAGAAGCTTACTGCGCAACATCTGAATAACACAATGTGCGGAGGCTACTAAGTTTGACTAGCAGTTCCTCTTCTTGGGAGCCTAACATATAAGCCTACATGCAACTCTCCGCACACACAATTAGAGAGATGCATACGAAATAAATAAATAAAAATAAACCATTAATTGAAATTAAAGAGAACACAAGAAGCAAAGTATCTACAAACCGCTAATTGCAAAGGATAACGAAATGAAAATATTTTATAAGTCTGAAACTGACATTCTTTCAGATTATTCCCTACCTGATTTTGCAGCAATATCCAATTAGCCATATAAGTGCTTATAGTTTATAATTACAAGAAGAATACAAGAATTAATATAGTTTGGTAGACCAATTTCGACCTACGTCTACGGAAACAATAAGAGATATTAATTATGAGAAGAAAAGATCCAAGTATCTCTCTACCCCTCATATCTCTCATAATAATAGAAGTATCTCTCTCATCAATTGTTCGTCTCTCTCATATTACATACATGTAATATATATATATATATATATATATATATATATATATATATATATATATATATATATAGTGCTACTATCCTAATCTTATTAGAATAACACTATCACCATCCAATTAGTATTCCAATCCAATTAGAATTCTGATCTTCTGATCCATGTCCAATTGGAACTCCTCCTCTGAATACTCAATGGATGCGAGACACAAACCCAATAATCTCCACCTTAGCTCGTATCCAATGAGCCATGCATCTTGGAGAAGCTCCGTTGTTCTCGCCATCCACTTCGCAGACATCTACCGCACGATCACCATACTCCACCTATCAGGAACAACTTATATAATTATCACCGTTTCTATACCTGAGCATTCATGATCACTAAATCATGCTTTCCTCCAAGCACTTATGATCACTAAACCGTACTCCCTTGAACACTTACAATTATTACACTACGCTCTTCACCAAGCGCTCATAATCGCTACACCGTGCTCCACTTCAGTCAAAATACCTGAACCACCTGAGTACTCACAATCACTTATCATGTTGTGCACCACACAAAAGTGATCGATACACTGTACTCTACCTTGATCTAAAAACTATGACTAATTTTATATATAGATGATTATACATTACTATGTACTTCATTATATTACGAAATAACTGTATCTATTACTATAAAGTACCATGTTGTGCTTCATTATCATGCAATCAACCAACCATCGATCATTTCGGTCAACATCAACCCCTCGATCACCACCGATCACCGCTGATCTGCACAAAACATGCTCTAAACAGTATATTTTGCCCAATCTGTATCCACTACTGCGTCTAGAATACTGAAAAACATAGGATTCGACTCTTGGATCGGCTAAATCAGACACTGATTTATCGATCCATACTCCGATCAACCACAACTATCGATCTGCGTTTTAGAATCCATCTCAGCTCAGCCACTCCTTTTGTTGTTTGCTGTTTTGGAGCCCACAGCAAATCCAACCATCATGTAAACACATGATTCTATGGTGCGTGTATTTGGTCCAATATCAGATCCCAAAACTAAAGAGATATTCCTCTTCCAGATTTGATCCAAATACGGATCCAACCACCAGTGCTATCACCGGCCGCTTCCAATCCGCGCCGCCACTGCTTGTCGCGCTGCTGCTAGTCACTGGGGGATGACCGCGCGCGACCTCTGGGCACCGTCAGGGCACGCCGCCCACGCACAGGCCAGGGGAGCTCTGGCCTGTGCACCTGTGCAGGTTGCACAGTTGCTGCAGGCGCGGTTGCGCCACCAATCCTGGCACGCTCCGGCTAGGTGCCCACCGATCGGGTGACCTCCGGCCGGCTGTCCGTCGGCCTTGTTTGCCGGGGTGATTGCCTACCACTTTTTTTTCTTCATTTCTTCTATTGTTGATATTGATCTTGATGCTTCTGCCGATCACTTTTGTCAACTTGACATCGTTCCATCCTTCATCTCGTGAACTCAACACTGAATCCATAACCATAACTCTGATATCACTTATTGGGGATTGAATCCCCCATCCAGATCATAAAAACGAAGAAAATAATACAATCACAAGAAGAACACAAGAATTAACGTGGTTCAGTCGACCAATTTCGACCTACGTAATTTTCGAAGACCGTGCTCTACTTCTAGATTCTGGAAGGGGGTTATGTTGTCTCGAATTATTGCCTGGCCAAGCGTGGAGTTTAAACTGGAGAATGGACACAATACAGCATTCTGGCATGATAAGTGGTGCTCTAAGATTCCCTTAAAATTATTATTCCCACGAGCTTACCTACTTTCTCGGGAAAAGGAAGTTAGGGTAAGTAGATTGTGGGGCAAAGCTAGGTGGCACCTGAATCTTTGACAGCCACTGTCTGTCAGTGAAGAACTCCAATGCAAAAAGTTACGATCCCTCCTGAGTGACTTTACGCCTAATCAAATGAATGAGGATCAACCTCAATGGAGATGAAGCAAAGATGAGAACTTTTCAGTCAAAAGCACATATAATCATTTTAAGGATAGTGGTATTGTCCAAAATAAATCCACTTGGATTTGGAAGACTGTTTGCCCACCCAAAATTAGGGTGTTTCTCTGGTTGGCGGTTAAAAAAGCTTTGCTCACCTGGCCAGCATTACAGAAAAGAGGGTGGAATAGACCAAACATTTGTGTTCTATGTAATAAGGATGGAGAGTCCACCGAACACCTTCTACTGAATTATCCTTTTACAAGCAAATTATGGTTGAACAGTGCCAATAAGTTTAATATTAGTATCAACACAGGGGTATGTACTAGTTTTGAGGACAAATTAGGTGTTAGAGGCAAGAAATCACATTTGGCTAGAACCCTAGTAGCAGCATTATGCTAGAATGTCTGGAGTGAAAGAAATAGCAGAATCTTTAACTCTACTGCACGCCCATTACACTCATGTTTACGTGCGATTATTCATGATACCTTGTTTTGGGCAGATATTTCTTCGGAGGAGGACCGGGTTCAACTCTCGGGTGGGACATCGGGAGAAGATATCAGCGATAACCCCCCATCTCCGATCCAGACTTGATAGATGGCCTCGGAAATTTTATAGTGACTTTGGGTGAACTCTTTGAAGATCATGAGGAGCTTATATTGTACTTTTTAGATTTTCTTATTGTCATTTGAACACTTATTTGTATTAGTTATCTACTTTCTCCTAGCTAGTTTTTTCTGTTTTGTATTTTTGATTTAAATGTTTGTAGTTCTATTATCAACTTGTCAATGGAACGCGGAGGGCTTCTACCCACCGTCTTTGCTCAAAAAAAAATTTCGACCTACGTCCACGGAAACAATAAGAGACATTCATTATGAGAGAATAGGTTACAAAAAAAGATCCAAGTATCTCTCTATCTCTCACATCTCTCATAATAATAGAAGCATCTTTCTAATCAATTGCTCGTCTCTCTCATATTATATATATGAGATATACATACTGCAATCCTATTAGGATAACACTATCACCATCTAATTGGTATTCCGATCTAATTAGAGTTTTGGTCTTCTGATCCAAGTCCAATTGGAACTCCTTGTGATACTTGATCACCTTTGAATACTCAACGGATGCGAGACACAAACCCAACAATTATCCAAATGGGATATGTGTGTGTATACTTGTCCGGTGGTGGTTGCTTGTTTTGTGCGTGTTTCTTTGTTTTTCGGGTGTCATGGGTGGTCATTATTTCAGATTATTCCATAAACTGGTTTTGCAGCAATATCCAATTAACTATATCAGTGCTCGTAGTTCACAAAGTTCTTGTCCACATGGGTTATGTGTGTATATGCTTGTCTGGTGGTGGTTGTTTGTTGCGTGCGTTTCTTCATTTTTTTGGGTGCCGTGGGTGGTTTGTGTGGAGGAGGGAGGGGATACAGGATCTTAGTGGGGTGGGGGTGTTGGTTGGGAGGTGTGTTTGCGGTTTCAGTGGGTGGGTGTTTGTGAGGCTGGGTTGTTGGGGAGGGGTTACATGGAACGGGACTAGTATAGAAACAAGCTAGTAGAGAAGCAAGTAAATGACAACGAAACATAGAAAACAATATAATGACAAACCCTTCTTCCAAGGTTTTAAATATAGCTAGATACGAAATTGTTTCATATATATCGTATTGGATTAATGGTACTCGATACGATGTTAGACCCTATAAAAGATAGGTTCCGAATATTCTCGATTTGATACCATGAAACATCTACTAATATTGATGCCAATATTTTAATCTTATCTTTACCACAATTCTTTTTGTGGCAACTATAAAGACCAGAAGCAGACCAACATAAATTAATAAAACTGTTCCTTCTAGATGTGGCTGCTTTTCATGATATAGATAACATGGCACCACTATATCTAAAAGCTTTTTCTATGGGCCTTAGGCCTATGTCCATTTCTTCAATAATTAAGTAATTTACCATGGCCATTTATAGTTGCTAATTGAGACCAGTCTATGAATATGGTCAAGGTAAAAATTGAATACATGCTTGAGTTAAGTCTGCTTTCTAACTTCTACACTTAAGTTTATTATTTTTACTGTACCATTGATCAGTCGTTACCAACTGTGTTGAATCTTAAACTGCTCCTCAATTTACTACGTTCTAACACAGCACTTCAGTTGTGAATAAAAACACCAAACCGGAAAGCAAAGAGCAGCTTCGGACATGTTTCTCCAATAAAGACCAAAGGGGAAGTCAGAATCTTACAAGTCTTCAATAAAGACGAAACAGGAATAAGCAAAGAGCAGCTAGGGTCATATAAAGACAAGTCACAAAAAATTTAAGGAAAACTACCAATAAAACTAGAAATAAATTGCGTATTTATTATTCACGAAGCACACGAAATAAATAGTATAGTTATTGCCAGCATCAGTCCATCGGTTAATCTCATTAGAAATATTTACCAAGTTTTTAATCAATGATCCTAAATTTAAAGACGGTCCACAAAAGAGAAGAATATGACAAATACTAGAAGGGAGAGATGAAGTTACTGGAAAAGTGAGAAAAGGCTCTCTAACTAAACTGGGAAGAAAATGATGGATGAATAACAAAGAAAGCATATATAAAAGATAAGGGAAACACCCACCAATGATGTACTGGAAAATTCAGTAGCAGGCTACACAACGTGAGGGAGGATGAATAGATGAAAGTTTCTTTTTTCGAACGTATAAATTAATGAAAGTTTTAACGCTGACTTCTGAGAAACAACTGAAGTATTTGTTTACAATGCAGTTTTAGAACCACTTACTTCAAGCCTTGGGCAACAAGTGCATCTCTTGCTCTGTTTCCAGCAACAACAACACGTTTAAGTGTTTCCAGGGCTAGTACACTGCCACATTGCCATCCGATTGCTTTCATAAGCAAAGGTACAACCTGGAAGAAAGGTTAGAAGGAAAAAGGAAAATATATAACATAACAAAAAGATATATACTTCAATCGGCCAAATATGAAATGTAAATAAAACTGTAACTGCTAGTGCACTGTATACCGCTTCTTTTGGAGAACTCTGAAATAGAAAGTCACATGAATAAAGAGAGTGTGTGTGTGTGTGTACGTGCGAGAGAGAGAGAGTCAAGACATGAACATTGCTTGATCTAGATATGCTATTCCAACAACTGTTATATGAGGTCTTGTAACGTGGTCCATGATTCTTCATTTTCATCATCGTCATCAAAGTCTTTATCACAAAATTTTGGGGTCTGTTATATGAATCATATTCTTCAAGTCAGCTTGGATAAGGGTCATCGCCATGATTAAAGTTAAATCCAATACTCTTAATTTTGTTCATAATAAATGGTGCAACACAATTACAGTGGTAAAAATCAAAAGACACAAGACGCAAGTTAGAGGACAACTCCTAGTGAATGAATGGATTAGAAAAGAATCTTTAATAATAACAAGGTAACAATCCTGGTTTAAAGAATTATTCAAACATTACCCATAATCTCGTGCTAATTGAATATACCGAAAGCAATTCATCAGTGGAAAATCATCCTTTTGGACTGTAAAGGAACGATCATAACAACCTGTTAATTAATGGACTTGCGTAGATTAAAAGAAGTTAACACATAAGTTATTGTAAGACCTCTCCGGCAATTGGCGAACTTATGTTTGACAGTAATTTTAATCTAATATAATAGCCTTTTATTTATGCATCAAGACTTTGTTTGCTCTGCATTTCACCATCTTTTTCATACTTCTCACTATATACTAAAACCGGAAAATGGCACATTCCTCCCAGCTAAACCTATTCCCTTTTATCACAGGACTATATTCCCATCATCACAGGCCTGCTACAGAGCCATCCAATTATACCCTAGACATGGCTTACTGCTGGAAAGAAGTGAGATGTCTACTGGGTACCAATATGAGCAAGCTAAGAATCCAACAATTTGAATTTGAAATCATGGTTGAAATCACATGATATCATGTAGGACCCCATGTGACTAGATGGAATCAAGGGCTAAGGCTGAAGAATTTGCATTTCGAATGAAAGAAAATTTGAATTTTTCAGTCTAACACGTGGGATTCAGTGAAGCCCATATTGGCCCGTGACTGTGTGTTGAAAAATGCTGAGAAAATCTGAAGAACCGACCATTGGTAGGCCATGGACCATACTGTTGGAAGTTAGTAACACGGGAGGGAAAGAAAAAAAAGTGTGCGGTCTATGATCAGATGCGGATGCGGGCCGTTAAGCAAAATGAGGTCAAAGCGAGCAAGCCAACTTGGGTTGCGGCAAAGCCCTTGTGGGAGGCATCGGAAATTTAATTGAATCTGTAAAAGGACGTCCGATGCTGGACGATTACCTTACTGAAACGACCTTTTCTTGACATGCTCAGGGTAAAATGATGGATGGCAACAGCAGGGTATTAGAGCAAGCATTTCAAGAAGCAGACTCGGGTAACAGTTATACATCCAAACTATCACCGATGATTTGAAACTGCATTAGTCGTTCTCCTTAGGCATTGTTATAACTAGTTTAATATCCACTCACATATGAGGGATTAAATATATATACTATATATATGTAGCTCTATTTATTTAACTTCTGATTAATAAAATGTGGGGGAATTTCCCACCGTGTATGCTCAAAAAAAAAAAAGAAAGAAAGAATCCAACAATTTAGATTTGACCAATGAGCAGATGAGAAATGTGCTGGGAATTCTGATTGAACAGCAATATGTTTCATACTATACGTAGACATACCCATATGTCCGATATTTATTATCGTGTGCTCACATAACCCACATGTATACTATTCTATTTATATACCGGAGGAGTCCCTGTACCAGTGGCTGCCATAGCTTCTGCACACATTGTACTTGATGCCAATTGATGAAGAATCTGCAAACAACTGAGACGTACACATTCTTGTGGTGTCTGGAGACTGGACTCCGATAATCCATCTTCATTTCCATTTAACTCATCTGAGTTCGCATTGCCCCCATTTTTCACTTCTTTGGATGCCTAATGAAGATAAGATTAATTTTTAGTTGGATTTGATTAGATTGGATTAGAGATTTAGTTAGATTTTAAAAAATTTATTATTATCTGGTTGCATTAGAATTTTCTATATATATATATGGTTTGTAAAAAATTAATTTTTAGATAGTGAGAGATGATGAATGAATGATACGATTTTATCACATCTTTCCCTCCCGTGAATCGTGAGAAAGTGGGTGGCGTGAGGTGCAAAACCCCCAATTTATCCTAAATCCTACATTCTTCCCCTCAATCTGCTTCCGTTACATAAATCCCCCCAACCTGCATGTTCATGTACCTTAAAATCTCCATCAAGTAATGGCATTAATTCCTGACGCAATAAATCAAAAAACAAAGAAATTTACCTGTGGTTCATCTCTCATTGCATGCTGACCAGATGTTTGTTCCGGTACATCCCGATCAACAACACCGCCTTCCAGTGACGAGGGAGAAGATCAAAATGAAGCCCGAGTTCGCCTCCAACGGGCTGTGGCGCGATTGATTCACCCCCGGGGCTTCCGATCTTGAGAGATTAGGGTTTCTTGAGAGATCGCTGCTCCGCTCTTGAGAGATCGGAGCAGCGATTAGGGTTTCTTTAGGGTTTCGATTGATGATTTGAGTTTTTCTTTCCTTTTTTTCTTTTTTTTCCTCCCCCTCGGAGATGATCGCTTCCAGCTAGGGGGAATTTATAGAAGGGCACACTTTTTTATCTCAGCCCACTTAAAAACTTCTTTAATATTACAAATTTGCCATTGATTTTTTTACCTAAATACCCATGTCATCAACCTCTCTTCTCCTTCAATTCCTCACCTGCACCGCCTGGTCTGCAGTGGAGATGGAGGCGGAGGAGGAGGGGGCGAGCAGAGGATGTGGCAGCGATCTGCAGTGGAAGCGGAGGAGGCAGTGAGCTCCGGATGCGGCGAGCGGAGGAGGAGCAGGTGTTTTGGAAATTACTCATTAGATAAAACTCTCTCTATTCAAAAGAGATGTGCTCACTAAAAAAATTACTCATTAGATAAAACTCTCTCTATTCAAAAGAGATGTGCTCACTAGAAAAAGTAGGCTCACTAGAAAAAAAAGGTGTGCTCCTTTAGAAATTCCCCAGTTCGGATGGCATTTAGCTGCTGAATAAGTATTTTTCGGGGTTTTGTCAGTGAGGGGAGGTGCGGTTGGGATGAGGCCCGTGACTGGGGAATGGACAGTCGGGTTGAGAGATTGGAAGAGAACTAACCGCAAATATGACAGTCATTAATTTCATCTCACACTTACGAATTTTTGGACAATACTCAATAATGGAAACATATACGCTCCAATTTTTGATCCGCTTTATCTAAAGTTTTGAATTAAAAATAATTTTTTTTATTTTTAATTGAAATGTTTAAATAAAAAGGACTAAAAACTGAACCGTAGATATGTCCATTCTCATATCTATATATCTATAATCCCTTAATAAAAGTTGGTATTTGAGTTGCTTCCGTTGTTACATGATGTTTAGCATGCCCCCTGTTTTTTCCTACATATACCTCCCTAGCAATTCCATAATTTCAAAGTTAGTATTTTATGTATTTTTCCAATATGATATGACCCTCCTCTCCAAGTAATGGTGGCTTAGTCTATCTATATCCAGCATAATTACTATAGAACAATATATTATCATTCCCCATCCTCCTTCTAGGTACATCTCCCCCTTCTAGGAGAACATATTTAAAAATGGTAAGATTTTTTCTATTTGATATCCAAACATTAGTACACCATGACCAATCTATAAAGAATAATATACATATAATTGAAATTGAGAAATCAAAGTAGGAGAAGGAATCAAAAAAGAAAATTTTGGAGCAACTTCGAACTCAAATTGTTCTCAAGTCTATAATTGAATATGATGGTTATGGTGGATGCAGTGCACCATCCATTACTCTTGTTGTTGTTGCGGAAAAAATCCAAATCCAATTGTTAAATATTATTCTTATAATAACATGTTCACTCCGAAGATATTTAGCAAAAGGAAAATTCTATTTGAGCACACCACTTTGGTTATCTTTTTCATTTTCACACTCTCGGGGGCTAACACCGTTCAGAATCCCTGATTAAGGAAAAAAGGACATGGCCACAAAAATAAATAGCAAAATTGTATTTTTTTTTCAAATTTTAGAAGGTGGGCTCACGAGCTAAGCGGTGCTTAAATAGAATTTTCCTTTGCAAAAATAGGGGGAAACGGATGATTAGAAATTAAAAGAAATAAATCGTGTATATTGAGATCAAATCGCGTCATACTCGTGGGCTTTTTGGGCCCCGCATCTCGCACCCAACTGGAGCCCATCTGGGGTTGGATGTTAAACGGGACCCACATGTTAGCTCGCTACCCTTCAATTTTATTTCTCCCCTTCTCCAAGAAAAAGAAATTACGAGTTACTAGATGCGCCCATGTTTTTCTAGTGAGCCCAAAAGTTAGAGAAAAAATAATTTTTCCTTCCAAAAATAGGAGCCCATTTAGTAACTCTCAAAGATATTGTATTAAAAAAAAAAAGAATTTTTAAATATATGTTCCTTAAATTTTTAAAAATTTGAATTTAGTCCCTCAATCTTCATATTTTGAATTTAGTCCTCCAAAATCCTTTAAATTACCTCACTCTAGTCCAAACCAAATTTTTTGTCCGAATTTCCCGTTATGCTCCTGAGTTACTTCATTTTTATCCTTGCTTTTCTCTTTCTTCTTTCTTTCCCTTCTTATTGGATTTCCTCTCCATTCTTTTCCTCTCTCTCTCTTCTCTTTTCTTATTGGGTTCCTTTCAGTTACTTTACTTTATAGATTAACTGGAAAGGAAGATAGAGAGGAGAATCCGATAAGAAGAGAAAGAGAGTATGAAAAGGGAAGGGAGGACTAAAATGAAGTAACTCAGGAATATAACGGAAAATTCAGACAAAAAATATGGCTGGGACTAAAGTGAGTTAAGTTGAATATTTGAGAGACTAAATTCAAAAATACGAAAGATTTAAGAGAGTAAATTCAAATTTATAAAAGGGACATATATGTAAAAACCCCTAAAAAAAAAATTAGTTTCTTTCTTTTTCTCCCATCCCCTCTCTCTCTCGTCTCTTCCATAGCAAAATCAAGGGTTTAGGGTTTAACGATGGTGATGATTTCCGGACGCTTGCGATGCGGAATCCCCCTATTCCAAAGGATTCTCATGGCGGAGTCCGCCTTTCCTCAGTTGACGGCGGCTGCTTGGACCATTGGAAACCCTAGCCCCGCCGAGCTCCAGGTGATTCGAAACCTTAGGCTTTGTTTATCATCCGGTTACATGTTTTGTTAAATTTGATATTTTTATACGGTCTCCTTCTAATTGATTAATGATCGATATCCAATTGTAGGGCTTGAGAAATTTTGCGACCCACGCCAATGCCATGGTAAAGGAGATTCTTTTTTCTTTTTTTATATAAAGTTTTTGTCTTCTTTGATATAACTATTTGAAATAATATTTGTTACTGAGTAGTTTTTTTTTGAATATGATAATTTTGTGGTGAATTCATCTTCAAAACATGTTTACATGATGCAATGTAACATGTTGTTACTGGCCTAGTTATTTTGAGTAGGACACAGGCCATGTTTGAATTGTAAATATGAGGTTGTCACAAAAAGTTTATTTTTAAGCATCTTTATACTGATGCATACAATGCATTAAATCGTCTGTGATATACTTCGAGCTTGCTTTGTTGTGTAGGAACTGTTGCATTATGCACTCTTTGGTTGATGTGTTTTCATTGCTTATGTTCTTTTCGCTAAGAACATCTGTTCTTTCATCCATGAACTTGCACAGAAGAAAATTCGTGAATAGTTCATTTTGTTATGTAGGTACTGTTGCATGTTGTGCACTTTGCTTGATGTGTTTCCATTTGATGCAAAACAAAAGGAAAATTAAGATTTGTATTGGGGAAGAAATTAGGATTTTGAGGTTAACTCACATCCAAGCGAATCACATGCTCACTCTCTCACGAATCATCCGAGTGAAAGATATGGGAAGAACAAATTACATGCTCTCAATTTTCATAATATCATCATAATATCATCTCCCTCTAATTAAAATGAAACTTTTATAATCAACATATATAACAAATCCTAGTAAAACAAGATAAAATTAAATCTTTTAAAATTCTAACTAAATTCTTATTGAATCTTATCTAATAACTAAATCCCTAATTTAGATAAACTTGATCTAATCTTATCTCTATCAGCATTGCTTATGTTTTTTTTTCTCTAATAACAACATATGTTCTTTCATCTAAGAACTTGTATAGAAGGTAAATCTCCATTAGCGCCTCTATCTTGTTAAAAGCAATATCCTTTTTCAAAGCCTTGATTGAGAGTTAGATTTCAATTTTTGTAAACCCCACAGAAATAGCACCTTCCCAACATGTGTAGCGTTAGGTTGTACCTTCTAACAATGAGATGACACTGAAGGATGCCGTTAGTGGAAAGTAAAACTATCCTGATTGCAAATACAAGATCAACGAAGTTTCTAATAGACTCCAACAAAGATCAGAAAATCTTCAGAAAATTACAACACAAAAGTATCTCTCTGCGGGTGGGCACTTTAGTTCTTGTCTCTGCTTATGTTCAATGTCAAACCACTTTTTGATAGGGTTAAAATCATGGAAAACCCCTCAATGCTTACAAGTTTATAAATTAAGCACCTTTACGTTTGAAATCCGTTACTTAACCCCCTTCTTTATAAACAACCCCAACTCTATGAGGTCTCATTAGTGATGACCAGCACACTCTTATCTCACGTTTAAGTCCCGACCACTCTATTTCTTGACTCGTCCATTATGCCGTAATCCAATCTCAGCCCCAATTCCATTGATCAACCGTGTCCTAACCCAAAATATGCACCAACTAAATAATAAACCATTTTGTCATTAGTCTAATTTTGCCAATTAGTTGACCTCTCAAGGCTTAACATGATATTCTCTCAATGAACCATATTCGTTAATTAATTATGCTTAAACTCACTCTAATCCAATGCATCAAAATCATAATTCGTTAACTGTCTAAAAAATCATGGAGGATGGAAGTTCGAGTTACCTGATGAATGACTTGTGCTGATCTTTGCCCCTCAATCACCACTGCAATGCGAGGCAAGTGTTTTTTTTTTTAATTTTTTATTTTTTATGGACAAACAATGGCTACTAAGGTTTTAATAGAAGAAACATACAACTGAAATAATTTGTGGGATATTAAAGCACGCTTTCCCTAAATTAGCATATTTTGTAGATAGCTGATATTGATTATTAATCAGATTAATTATTAGTTGAAATGTATAAATTTCCTACAAATCATTTTAATAGATATGGTCAGATTTTTCCCCCCCCTTATACTCGCTCTTCTTTGATAGCTACCTGCTAACACTTCATTGGAGCACATTTCCATCAACAATCACATAAATTTAGTCATCTTGACCCGAGACATCTATTTGATGTTGTCTTTCTAGAGGAATTAGTTCAACTGAAGAAGAACATGGTTATATGTCATTTCATAAAAATATAACTCAAAACATCAATCCTTGACTCTTACAATTATGTCAGACGGAATAGTCAAAGTCAAAGTCAAAATTGTAAGGTTGAAACCACAATTCAGATTGACTGTTCCCAAAACCAAGGAACTACATAGAGAAAATTATTTAATGGAAACTCATATATTTAAAAATTAGCACTAAATTTCACTTTTTATTGGCACTTACAAGAGAATAGAGAAGATGATGATACAAAATAGTACGTCACTGTGTACAAAGAAGTTGGTGTTTGTTTTCTTATTAATTTGAATCTATATACAGCGTGTGAGTAAACTGGAGAAATTAGCTGTTATTTCTCCAGACATCCATGTTTATGTTCTAATAGCACAAGCCCTGTGACATGTGATCTAGGCTGCACGGATCATATTGTGGAATGTTAGCAATTTGGAACGATGAAATCAACTTTCAGGTCTTCTGTAACTCTTTGAAAATTTTGTATGTAAACCTTCAAGCTTTGACAATGATTTGACAGCAATGAAATAAGAAGATTAAATTGCTCAAGTCTTTAGCAACTCTTAGTCAGTGATGCCATATGTCACATCAATCTCTGAGTGGACCGGACTATGGAAGGAATAAACCTGACTGGAAAGAGGTGAGGATTAATATTCTTTTTATGGAGAGATGAGTTATATTGAAGTCCTTTGGGAAGAGGGTAGGGAGAGGGAGAGAGATGATATATATTGGTACCGGAATCCTTTAGGAAGTGGGAAGAGGCAGGAAGGAGTAGTGTATGTTTCATATAATCTTATAAAAAAAAAAAATGTAAAATCGGTGTACAAAGGTGACCTTTTCTGTAATTTTATGAAAATTATAAAAATCTTATAAAAACTGTAAAATGTGTAAAATCTATAATCATATAAGAACTGTAAAATCCTGTGAATATTATTGTTATTTCTTTTTTGAACTAAGCAGTGTGAGAATGCCTACCCTGAGGGACTGTGCTCAAGACCTGTACCCACTTTGTTCTGCTGGGTTCAAAGGTATGGTTCCTATCTTCAACAGGAACCCAGTTTTCCACTTGTTTTGGATTGGTTTCCATTGAAGCCACCCAATGGTTGAAACCAAGCCTGGTGACTGATATCTAACCTGTCCTTGCTTACGCCAACTACATCCAATACATGGATATATGACATGGGTGCAAGTTTCTGAATGTTGTAACACTTGTCAACGCTTCTTTTTCCTACCCTTCCTTCATGGATTCTTATTAGATATTTTTCTTAGCTTTTCATTTAGTTTAATGAAATAATGTTCTTTTTCCTTTTTTTATGGTGTGAGAGGTGTCCGAGTCATGCGACACAAATGTTCTATCGTGTCTGAGTCTCTGACTTGCCAAAACTTATTGAAGAAATGGAGTGGCCTGTTAACACTGACTGTAATTGTGTAGTGGTATTTATATACAAGTTTTAGCTGATGTATGCTGTATGGAATCCCAGTATATTTCTCTAATATTGTTAGTTCAACCAGTCTTATTTTTTTAATGAATGTAGTGATGTAGTTTATAGGACAGAGAAGATGTTTTTTTAGTTTTAGATCTCTATACTTCAGCTAAGATAATTTTGTCTAGCTTGTTCAGAGATTAACATAACTGACATATTGTATTGCATTAATGCTATATTTGATCTTGTTAATATATGTTAACAAGATAGTAATAATGCTTATTATGTTCTTGTCTTAATGTTTATAATCCAGTGGTTATATTCCCCGACTATTCGACTGCTGAGACATTCACATCTCAGAAATGGTCCATTTCAAAGATACGATTTTTTTTCTTCTGCATCTCCAGTATCCAATAACAAGGAGTCTAATCAATCTGTGGACCGTGATACTGAGTCTACCAAGATAACTGGTGATTCTACAGTTCCAGAGCAAACAGAAGATGCAGGTTTTAGTACTGAATCCAAAGATCCCCAGTCCCGATCCAACAAAAAGAGGAGAAGGAGAAGTACTAAACGAACTAAATTTTCTGATTCAGATACAGAGCCTGATCTATCTGTTGATGATCTAGTAAAGCTAGTTGCAGAGAAGGAAGAGCAACTGAAACTTAAGAATGCGGAGATCGAAAAATTGAAAGATAAAATTCTCCGAAGCTATGCAGAAATGGAGAATGTTTTAGACAGGACTAAACGTGAGGCAGAAAACACAAAAAAATTTTCAATTCAGGTCCACACTGTCATACTTCTCTTTCCATACTGAGGTCACCATCTATATAAAGTCCATCATGCTTGCATGAGCAATATCTGTTCAATTATTTTTTTCCAATCATAAACCTTCTTGACATAAAATGTTTTACATACTTGAATTGTGAACAGAACTTTGCTAAGAACCTTTTGGATGTTGCGGATAATCTTGGAAGAGCTTCATCTGTTGTCAAGGATAGCTTTTCCAAGATTGATTCATCCAAAGACACTGTTGGAGCGGTGCCACATTTGAAAACTCTATTGGAGGGGGTTGAGATGACTGAGAAACAACTAGCAGAGGTATTTTATCTTTCCTTATGCTTCTTTTAAATCTACAAATGGAGAATCGTCATACACGTATAATTAGACTTCATGTTCTAGTATTTATCATCATTATTATCACAACTGGATGAACTTAAGGATGTTGGACCTTTTTCAGTTCATTTTGGTACGTGCTCGTGCAGATCTTGTTGCACTTCTTTTTTGGATGGTGATTGTCATGCTAGATAACAAGTAGAAGCTATATTAAATGCTCGTTTGAATATTCCATTTGGCACACTAATTCCTTTTGGTTGAACTAACTGGCCATGTCATATAGAGCAGGGCCTTAAGTGACATAACAACTTCCATAGCTTGATATAGGTACGGGGCGTAGGCCACAGACATTACATATTCATGTCTTTGTATAGAAAGTTCAGTGACAGTGACAACAGGTCTATCAACATGCATATTATTGAAGTATGTCAAGCTTTTAGAGACATTCGATGTAGTATGATCGTTATTTAAGAACTGTGGAGATTGTTTAGCATTGGCTATAGGGTTTGGGATCTGTTCCTTGAATTTTTAGAGAGCGTTCTGTTGGAATCAGTAACAGC
Source organism: Dracaena cambodiana (assembly GCA_036321105.1). Classification (NCBI taxonomy): domain Eukaryota; kingdom Viridiplantae; phylum Streptophyta; class Magnoliopsida; order Asparagales; family Asparagaceae; genus Dracaena; species Dracaena cambodiana. The sequence goes on from JAYEPQ010000004.1 coordinate 3,209,594, forward strand.
ATGTTGGTGTCACTGGGTGCTAAGAAGTATCCAACGCTGGTATCCCATCCATTGTGAAGACATTTGGAGGAAAAAAGCATTGTGATTGTTTGGCATTGGTTTCATAATGTGAGTAATTTCTCTGAATTATGATTCGTCTCTTAGAATCTGGAAGAATCCTATAAAAGTTGGCCAATAAGTTTAATCTAACTATCTAAGTGCCCGTCACCTGTGGTTTATCTATAATGAAGGATCCAGGTAATTTTGTGGTGAATGGTAAGTGGAGGGAGAAGGCATTTTACTCAAAACCATGGGCAATTTGGGAGTCAAAATTTATAACAATTTGTAAAGTTCTTTTTGGTATTGTTGGGTGGTGGCTTTAAGGCATTTGTATGTGAAGGTTCATTCTCATCAAAAAAAGACTTGAAATTGAATTGTCGTAGCCTAACTTGCGTGTTTAAATGTGTTCGGCTGTTAAGGCTTTGCTAAGTATACAGGTATATATTTGCACAGTCATGCCTCCGGACTCGCAGCGGAAAGTTAAGCCGGGGATGCCCGTACAGTGGCAACACGTGCAAGAAGAATCTCACACATATTGCAATAATAGATAATATTACTTGCTATTTTCAGAAGTTCGAAACAACATTTATACACAAGATATGCTAGTCATATTACATCATAACAAATGGAGTTGTTAATACAAATCCACATGCTTTTCTCACCACTAGCTGAGGACACGAAACACAAAAATCAGACTCCATGTTAAAGCTCATTCAAGTTTGCCTTCTGAACGCCACAAAGTTCCGAGCTGCAACACACGTATTATCCTCAATTTAAAATGGTTGTAAAACAATTAGGTGAGCTAAACGTTTAATGAGTAATGATTATATTCTCACTAGCAGATCAGACTAGTTTTATATAATAATTACAATAACTTAATATGAATAAATAACAAGTAGAAATAACTCTACAATTAGGGTTGTGAATGGGAAGGTCCAAGGACTAGCTCTTAGCCCATCTTTTTCAAATATTTTTAATTGAAAATGTATTTTTTATTTTTTATTGCAAAATTTTGAATAGTTAGGGCTTGCCTTAGGGCCTCGTTCAAGGCCATCTGGATTGGTTGAAGGGTGATTTGAAGTTGTCAGAGGTAAGATGTTTGTTGAAGAGTTCATGGTGTCGGAGACTTGTCACTGGCGGTGCTCAGGGACAGTGAAGATAGATATGAGGATAATCAGTGGCAAAGAGGACAGAGAAAAAGGCTACCGCACCTCATCTTTTTAACCTCTCTCCCAGATTGCTTGATCTGGGTTGGATTTGGGCCTAAACTGGATTGGATTTGGGCCTAAACCCGGATCTAACCCTTCAATACACACAATCAGCATACTTGATGGGTTGGATCTGTACCTAACCCAGACCCAGCCCATCAATTATATTGATGCATTTGGGTCTACTGGCACTATTTATATTCTCTTGTGTATGAATTTTTCTATTAAACTGTAATTTTAGCGGAGAATCTATTAATTAGGTTTTGATGTAAATATATAGTTCATTAATTTGACATTTTTTAAAAATTTTGTTGGAAATATAATTGACTGCTAAAAACAGAACCAACATATTAACTTAGACTATATTTAACAAAGGAATTAATAATACATATTCAAGTACATGAATTATACCACTAATTTCTTTTATCTATGTATAAAACGTTTGATAAGTTACTAGGACACATAAAATGTTACTAATTATCCTTAAGAAATTTTAGTTATTTTATATAATTTTCTTAAGACAGCGGATACCAGCTTCTGATATCGGTATTACAATATGGGATGGCCGTTATTCCCAATACATACAATTCTTATGTCAGTATTTTTTTGTCCTATACTGATATTTAAACCTTTCTCCTTGTATTAGTACTTTTTCTTCTTTCTTTGTATGCATACGCTCGTGCTGTTGGTTGGGTTAGGTGACTAGGAACTGCTTTGGAGGTATGCGGTTACTTTTCAGAAGCTCCTTGGAAGATAGGTCTAGTATTATCAAAGTTCTATATATAAAATATCGGGATTGTATTGGATGGATTCTTTATAAATCAGATAACAAATATGAGACGATATACTGGGAATATGAACTCATATTGGGCATTCAAACATTATATATATACGTCAAATAGTAAATTTGATACCTTAGAGGTGGTTTAATTTCATCTAGCTAACTAGCATGTCATAGCATATATATAAAGATATTAAAGAACATTTTTATATATATGAGGCTACAAGCATAACACAATAACACAAACCATATTGTTCAACTAAAATTGAAAATATATATTATAGAAATAATTGAGATTCAGGTACGGTAGAAATAATAGTTGAAGAAAGTTGATTGAATAATAGTGACTACGAGAATGACTAGTAGCACTGACAATAACAGTAGTTGAGAAAGCAACAGACTTAAAGAGATAATAAGTTGAAAAAGGAACCTTTAAAGAAGGTTTTAAGTCTTGAATAATTCTAAAATATGCTCCATGATGTAGATCTCTAGTATTTTTAATTCTTGGCATATCAAAGAAATTCTGTCTCTCAATCTTCTATGGTGACAACTTAAAAATTGGTTGATTCAAGTGGAGGTGAAAGAATTTGGATTTTTCTCGTATACATAGGAATGATATTGGGTACCAAACTTTATTCTAAGTTAAGAACTCAAAAAAGTCATGTCGATTGATATATCGGAGTGACATCAGGCCAATATATCGGGCGATATTGCAAATTTTGGCCAATATACCACAAAACGATATAATCCCATATTTTAACATATCATCACGGCTAACCCTGAAAAACGATATATCGGGGGGATATATCGGCTATATCGAGGATATTTAGAACAATGAGTGTTTTTGATTAAGCATTACATATGTAGCCTTATTTGGTTTTCCTTTATGGCTCTTATTTATTTGAGTGCCTGCTTATCATAATTTATTTGCTCCTGTTTAGGCATCTGTCTACTTTGTAACTGTGTGATGGTTTTTATTATCTTTTTTAATTTATCATAGATAGAGAAACTAATTTATATGCCTCCTATTTAAGAAAAAGAAGAAACATATTTCGTCGAAAGAACAGAAACTGATTCATATTGTGTCTTTGACCTACATGGGATTCCCAGTTGTGATCTCTCATCTTGTATCCTCGATGACTCATCATCGTTGCAATAAATTGCATGATTTGTTCCATTAACTTCATTATGGAGAAGCTCATAAAGTAGTTTTGTTTTCAGGTGTTTAGGAAGTCAGGGGTGGAGAAATTTGATCCTACAAATGAGCAGTTTGACCCGAACAGGCATAATGCTGTTTTCCAGATCCCTGATGCTTCAAAACCTTCTGGCACTGTTGCTGCTGTCCTGAAGGTATGCATTTCAGAACCCGCTGCCTTCTTTCCCCCATCAAAATATGAGGGAGTTTCTAGATGGGCACAGCATATTTCCTGGTGAGCCCACTTTAAAAACCACTTTATTTGCGACTTTGCCATCATTTTTTTGGATAAAAAATGCCCTTTCTTCACCTCCTCCTTCACCCCCTGCGACCCCTTTATTTTCCTGATCCGGGCTAACCAGCCCGGATCAGTTTGGTTGATCCGGGCTATCAGTCCCGGATCAACCAAACTGATCCGGGCTGGCTAGCTCGGATCCAGACTGGTCAGCAGTCGGATCGGTCGGGACGCGAGCAGGTGGAGCGGTCGGGATCAGCGATTTTGAGTCCGGCGAAGCGTTGGGAGAGAGTGGACAAGGGATTTGGGTTTGGGACTTTATGAAGGAGGAGAGGGTGGGAGATATGGGTTGGGAGAGAGAGAGAGAGAGAGGAGGTGGTGTTAAAAAGAGAGAGTTTGGAAGAGGAGTTCTGGAGAAGAACGTGTGAGAGAGAGAGGAGGAGATGGTGGAGGATAATATGGAAATATAGGTGTGCTCACTAGGAAAAACCCTATTTTCTAAAAATAGAGGGTGTGCTCATTAGGAAAAGTGGGCTCACTAGGAAAAAAGCTGTGCCCATCTAGAAATTCCCAAATATGAGCTTCCATAGATTGAAGCAGTAAAAAAGATAATAGTACATGCTAACATAACGTAGGCCTTAACAGAGCTGAATAATGTAGAAAAACCATTCGTGCAACACAAATGATTTGGTTAAGAGGCTTACTTCTCTGTCTAAAACGATATACAAGCTTGCAGCTTTTTTTTTTTTGACTTCAAAATGGTTTCTCCTTTTAAAGAAAGAAAAAGTGAACCAATGAATAACCATAGCTCTTTTGTTGTATCTGTGATTGCAGCCTGGTTACATGATCTATGATCGTGTCCTTCGTCCAGCTGAAGTTGGTGTTACTGATGCTGCGAACAATGAGCACTGATCAAAGTACTGAACATTAGAAGTAGCTCAGGCCAGGCCACTCACTATTGATCTTCTGATTATTTGTACAATCCTGTGATTGTAGGCGAACAATTTATTGTGTTATTAACCATATAAAGTCTAGACCTGAGAGGAACTATATAGCCTATACAACATCTTGCTCTTCTTCATTTCATTGGATCCAAATTAGTGTCATGTTAGTTCATCTGGAAGAATCATTTGTATCAAGTGAATCGGGATTATTATTATTTTTTTAAAAATAAATGTTGAAGGAACATTTAACTCTTTTAAATTACAATTCCAGATTTACAATTTTTGTTTTTTTAAATGAAAAAGTTGTCCTTTTGGTAAGGATATTGTGCACATTAGCAGTTCTCTGATTGATGTTTTGTAATTACTACAACATTCTGTAATGTGTGATGACTGCTTCCCCATATTGTTTGTTATCAATGTTTTCATGTCGCAAGACCTTTTTTAAATGGCTTAATAGTTCCATCTTTTAAAATTCGAGCCCATCTTGCGAACTAAATAATGGTTTGATCCCCCAAGTAATGATAAGAGAATTATACGTTGAGTTCATTTTCAGCTTATATTCGATTTCTTCACAATTTAATTTTCTACTTCCATTAGCTTGTAGTGATAAATAAAGTGTATATTGGAGGTGCACAAGTTTTTTTTTTTCCTTCTTGTTTTTTTTTCCCAAAGTCATGACGGCGGGCATGAACCCTTCATGTTCCATTAAGAGTGGAAGTGCAAAAGTTTTAGAGCTGTCAAAAGCTACCTAGCAGATTGATTAATGTAGCTAAACATAGATGACTATTAGCGATGAGAATGTCTAAGAGATAATTCTTTATTCTTACTATTAAAAATTTTAAATAAGAATAATAATTTTTTTTTTGTTTAAATTTAAAATTTGGAACAGAATAGAATAAAAATTAGCCATGGACTCATTAATTCTCTTTCCCAAATCACTACACTTACTGCATCTAACCAACATTGCAGTGAATAGCCAGCCTCCTCCCTATTCAATTGCTTCCCTTTTCCCTGCGCCATCAATTCATTTCTCACTGTTAGCAACTGCACAACAAAGGACAAAATGAGACTGTACTTAGCATGCATATATATATATATATATAAAACAGAAAATTCACTAACGGTGAAAATGAATTCCTTCACTAATACTTAGCTAGCTCAATGGTGAAAATGAATTCCTTCACTAATACTTAGCTAGCTCAATAATTATATTACATATGACGCTATAATGAAAAGAAAAACTTTCTTAATGGCCCTTTGAATAGCACCATTGTCGGTGATTTTATATATATATATATATAAACAAAAATAGTAGTAAATTAAATAACATGTACCTACAAAAATCCAAACAAATTAAAAACATTAAATTTCCTGCTACCAACCAACACCAAATTCAATTTAATTTCCGACAACTAACCCAAAGCAAAGTAACTACAAATTAACTAACCAAATTAAGAGACAAAAGCCGCTAATTCACAAAGCTAAAGAAGTCAATTCCCGAACCAACCGACCCCTTGGGCTAACTTGGGCTGGACCCCAATCTGACCAGACTCAGATCTGGTTCGCTCTTGACTCCCTAACAGTATCCAAAACAAACTGAAATTACAGAACTGCCCCTTCTAACTCAACAGGTGAGTGAAAATTTGACAAATGGTACTATTAATCATCTTTAAAAAAAAATGAAGAAAATGCCCCCGGAAGTCTCCAGGGGTATTTTCGCCATTTTAAGGAGAGCTGGACCAAACATTAGTTTGTTCCCTCGTCAAATGCTCACTCCCAAAGGGCACTCTGGTAATTTCAAGCCCGGCAAGGGATCTAGGGCTAATTCCCCATTGCTGCCGCTGCCACGGCCGTCTGCAGCGCTGCCAAGCGCTGCGGTAATCTGGCTGACTGCACTGCAGAGGTGGGCGCTGATGGAGTTGATGCTCGACAAGTTCAGCTTTGCGGACACCACGGCGCTGGCGAGCACCTGCATACCGACGGTCAGGAGGCATCCCATTGTCGATGGCCCGTCGCCGCTGCTGCTGGCATCGCTGGGAGAGGGGGCGGGCGAACGAGCGGGAAGCAGGACGAAGCCGGTTGGGAGTAGAGGGATGCAGGAGGTGTCCTCGCCGTTCATGGCGACCTGCACGGCCTCCACGTCGACGGTGGAGTAGACTAAGAGGCTGCCGCCGGCAGATTCTGTACTGCTCTCTTGGAGGAGGAGTTCTACGTTTTGGGAGGAGTTGCTCGGAGCCTGGCATTGCACGTTTCACGTGAGAAACCATGCAAAAAATGATGCTTAATTAATAATATCTTACGCACAATAATATTATATCAACATAAAATTACTTTACAGACCCCTCGAATTCAAATGAATTTCTATTGAACCCTTGCTTTTTCTTTCTCAATTTCTATTTCGAGATGGTAAACTGATAACTAATATCTTCTGCATTCTATTAATTAGAAATTAAACTCAAGAGCTTCAATATTTGTTCATTCTGTCTAAAAAATGAAATAAAGTGAGACCCGATAATAAAAAGAATAAATACAAAATTTCAAAGAATTTTGAAACGAAAAGCAAAAATTCACAAGAATGCTAATGAAAGTTGCAAAGGTTAAAAGATGGATATAGTTTGCACAAGGAAAAAACAAAACAAAAAGGTGTTTCAAAATAATATTAATGAGATACAATTACTAGAACTTCATTAATTAGAAAATAATTCTTATCTAAAGTTAAATATGATACAGTAAATGAACATAATACGGTGGCAATGAACAATTAGAGATGGGAAAGTAAAAGTAAGTATTTAACTCAGACTTGGTAAATTTTTTGCTCACCATCAAAGGGTTGAAATTGATAGTGAATCCTACTGACAACAGGATTAAATTTTGAACCGTATTTATGCACCCTATCACTGCAGAGAATTAAAAAACCCTTTGCCTATGGTTCCCCATTCTTCATACCATCTATTTATTGAGGAGAATCACATGATTTAGCCATGGACAAAGAATGAATATTTACTCATTTTATTTCTGATAATATTTCGAAACATTTGCTGAAGACACAGTTTGATCGTTCTGTCTGTTGTCGTGTAAAGAAACACAAGTAGTTAATAATGGGTTTCTGATAGTATGTTCCTACAATTTTATTTTTATTTTTTTTTCCAAATACCAAGATTCATCAAAATTCAGAAATTAAATTGCCTGACATATAGGATATAGCTGAAGAAGAGATTTCTGAACTTCAACATATAAGAAAAGAAACTATGTATTGAGGCTATGTGAGGTGAGATAGAATAAGAGATATCAGGTTCAAGTTGACTAGGGAAATACTATTACAATTGAGTTAACTCGACTACATAAAGATCAATTATGCAATTTCCTATTTGGATCCAAATGTTGTTCCCCACAACCAAATAGTAAGGCGAAAGCGATGGTTTTAGCCACAACAACTGGACTAATCAAATCTCTCGTTTCAGGTATTTTGATTGAACGCAAGTTAATTAAACTAGTTTTTTTTAAAGTACCAGAAGAGGCCTACCTACGTTTGAGAAATCGAAAATTGATCCAGTATAGCCTCACATCAGAAAGAGCATTGTAGGATAGAGAAGAAAACATAAAATTTAGTTTAAGACCTAGTAGCTAGTCTAAGCTTACATGTGTCAAAAATGACTTCCTAAACAACAACAACAACTTTGATACATGTAGACTGGTTGGTTGATTAGCATCATATATACTATGATAATACAAGGGAAAGATTTCTTGATCAATCAATCTAAATAGTTTATAATACATATATAGCAGAAAGAACACAAGTGTTGTAGATACGAGTTAAATAGAAGGTCAAACTAACTCACATTTATTCGCAGAAGAGAAACACAGTTCCTATGATGTTGGCCATTCGCGACGTGAGCCACCTCATGCACCGAGCTTCCATTGAAAAGAACATCGAGCTGCAGTGCATTCGTAACTGCTAACCATCCACACAATTTGAAATAAACAGCATACATACATGGCAGTAGACGTACCTGGGACCTTTGTCGTTCATCTGTCAAGAGATCAAGCACTTGATGGTGAGAGAACGGGAGCCATGTTGTTGAGACTGCAGTCAGTATCACTCCTTGGGGCTGCCCAGGCTCCATATTCTTCCGAGTTGCTACCCTGACTGTATCATCAGATGACTCGGAGAGCAAAGTCCATGATGGATTGTTGGAGGAGCTGATGTTAGCGCAGAATGTTGTTATCATTCTCTGTGACAGCCTCATCATATTCTTCCTCGCCTCTGGGGAAGGAATGACTGCACGAAAATGCCATGAACGGAAATAATCAGATTCTTCAATTCTACATTAGACTTGACTCAATAAACAGATACCTCCGAGATCAGTGCTATTTGTGGCCATAAGGCCCGCTTGTCGCTCGCACTGTAGCTTCAAAATGGAGAGCCAACGAGTCGCTGCAAAGGCAGCGCCGCTACTAACGAGCTGATTGAATATCTGATGCACTGGCTTATCCTCCACATCCGCATGCTCAACCCATATCACCTGAAGAATTGAACAATACAGATTGCGATAATAGAGAGAGAGAGGAATGAGAACAAAGTGAAAATTTAGTTGCTTGTAGATGTCTGCTCTTTATATTAGAGCTCCCCACATATTTTGAACTATATATAATTTTTTTGCTCCTTATAAATTAATTGAAATTCACATATATTCAAGCAGTATTTATTACGGTATCTAAATATATAAATGTTGCAGTTCAATTGAGAATCTTGTAATATTTATTTGCATTCTGACAGTACCTCCTCCTTCATTATCACTATCCATAAGCCCTAACTTGGTACTTTCAATTCTAGCAAACATCAGTTGAACACTAGATTCATGATCGTAAATGAGAAGGGAAAACAAATTTATTAAAAAAAAAAACTCTACAATACACTAAAATACACTTCCTATTTTTTTCAGTTTGTTTGTAAGTTCTGTTAAAAATATTTTAATGGAATGCGGGGTACAATAACTCACTTTTTTTATTTTAAAAATATATATATTTATAAATATCCGATCAAGAAGGTTCCACCTCATTGCCTAATTAACCTAACTTCATGCACTTGACCTCTCAATCTTGTTCATATGAGAGAATTCAGCTAAATAATTTGTAGCCAGTGGATCTTCATGTTGCCCTTCCTCTACTAGCATATTGAATGCCCTAGAATTTCATGACATGCACGAAACAAAATTACACAACAATGGCTAAATAAACCATATTACTTTCGCATCTACTCTAAAAGATTAATGAGTTAGAAATTAGGCAAAGTGCACTATAAATTTATTGATCCCAATTCATATGCAAAACAAGACGTCAAACTGAATAAGTAGAGCAACTGTAATACATATAGACTTATCAAAAAGAAACTATATAACATATATACACAATACCCACCCTTGTGTAGCCATTGGGCACATCTTGAATGATACAGCCAGACGGTCGCCTTCTATAGCGAGGAAATTGCATTTGAAGTCCATCAAGGAAGCCATCGATGGAGAAATCAACTATCATCCATGTCCCATTCTCCGAATTTTGTTGGCAATATCGAAGGAAGTGAGCTTCTCGAGCAGGCACCAACGGCGAAAGAACTTGGAACTCAGCATACATCTGCCCCAGGTCCAAAATTAACAAGTTAGGATCAATCTACAAAGTTACAAATAGATAAAGAAAAATATAACATTGTTGTTTCTATTTCTATATGTAGTTTATTTCGTTAATACCTGATTAATGAAATATAGGAATTATTGATTGTATATGCTAAGATATTATATAATATAGTGGCTTGTGCAATTACCAAAAGAAGAGAACCGTTGCCATGGCCAGATATCCCATTAGATATGATCTGAAGCGTTTTTGCCTTGGAGACAATGGTAGGAAACAGCTCCATCCACTTATTCTGAAGATTAAAAAGAAATTAATGGAGTCAGAGAATCATAAACCAATAAAAATGTATCGCAAGTTTAGATCTACTAGCATTAGTTACTCATTTGAATCTTAAAAATTCTCAACATTGTATAAATATACACACACATAAATATGTATATTATTCCTCAAAAAATAAGGAAAAGAATAAAGGAGTTAGTCTTCTTATGCATTAATTTCATAACTATATGCGTAACTATTGGTGACCCAAATCTATACATTAACGAAAAACAATTCAACATATTTATATTATGCAATACTTATTCTAAGAGAAAATGCGAGAAAATTACCGTTTAGTCACGTGCAACGTCGACCTATAAGTGCACCGATTTTACGAGTAGATCAGCTTATTAACTTGGGATAAGGTAAAAGAGCGAAGGAGGCAATCGAAGAAAAATATATGTGGAAATGATACAAAGATGTGTGGATGCTAAATACTTAAATAAAGACATATTGCTCATAGGGATGAGCAGAGAAGGATCACCCATGTGATCGATTCAAAGTGCTCGATCCAATGTGATTCAATTTTGGCTCCCGTAGCCTATCCAAATACTTGGGATAAAAATAAAAATTAAAAAAAAAAAAAAAAATAGTTTTTGTTGTTGTTGTTGTTGTTATTCCAAAATAACAGAAAAATCAAAATGTAGAAGGACAATACATACAAATTAACATAAAATGGTTAAATATATTATCCGCTATTTACTGTAAAGAGTCAAGAAAAACATAAAAGCATTATTCAATTTTAACTTATATTTATGCGATGGTTGGTTTCTCCACTATCCAATCGAATTAACTTACAGCATCTAAAAATGCATCAACCAGTGAGATAGCATTCATCATCACAATCCCAGAATCCCTTGTGGCCTCAGTCCTAAACTCCCCATCCTCCTCCTCCTCCTCCTCCTGCTGCTGCTGCTGCTTGACATCAACAGGCCACTGAAACACCCTCCGATACTCCTCGACATCCAAAACATCCCCCACCGCTCCCCCTCTCTTCACCCAGAGAGGCTCACCCACGCTGCACAGCCTCACCAGCTGCTCAGCCGCCGTCATCGCCAGGTCCAGCGCAACCGCCCTGTCCGGATCCTCCAAGATATAAACACCTGGAAACTGCGGCGGCGGCGGCGGCGGCTGCTGCTGCTGCTGCAGGTTCCCGGGAACTTCGACCGGGTCTATGCCACCCATTACTGGATCGTCGAAGTGCCTCGAGTACACGCTCATGTCGAGGTCCAGTGGCGGCAGCATCATCGGCACTGGTGCTGGCCCCAGCGTCTGCAGCGGGCGGCCGGTGTACCGTGCAGCACCACCACAGGATAACCGTTCGATCTGTTGGCATGCAAGAAAATGTTGTATACTGTTAGTTAGTCGGACTTGTTCTACTTAGACTTTTGTATTGTCTTTTAAGGGTCACCTCCTCTTTGAGCCGAGCGTTTTCGACGCGGAGGTGCTGCTCGTCGTAGGACATCTCGCCGAGCATGGCCTGACCGCCGCAGTTGGGGCAGATAACGTTGCGCAGGGCCGCCTGCAGCCGGAAGTTGTCGTTCTTCAAGCTCTCGTTCTCTGCTCTCAGTATCACATTGTCTGCCCTATCTTGCTGAGCCTGTGCCCAAAGTAATTTTTTAATTCTTTTGAAAGTAATTAGATTATATTTGCGCACGTGGTAATAACCATTTTAGCGAGAGTAGGGTTTGGCTAACATGCGCACCTTCATTTGGGTGCGGCGATTCTGGAACCAGAATTTGACCTGGCGCGGTTTGAGCCCAAGTTCCTGGCTCAGCTTCAGCCGCTGCTTGTCATCAGGGTGCGGACATTCCTTAAACAACCTACATTAACATTAAAAAATTATAATCAAAATTATAGTTTTAAATTAGAAATTGTTTAAAAAAGGAAAATTTCTTCGGACAGCAAAAACAAATAAAAAAAATATTTTTTTTAAAAAAAAAAGAAAAAAAAACAAAAGATCTTACGCCTCCATCTCTTGAATCTGGCGAGTGGTGTGGCGATGGTATCGCTTCCTCTTCTGCTGCTGGCTGCCGTTCCGCTGATCCTGGGGAGGCGGCTCGCCGTTATCGTGCTCCTCACCACAGCTCATCGTCCCGTCCACGTGACCGCTCCCCGATCCGCTCTCCATCTCTTCCTCCTTCGCCGCCGCCGATCTCCCCATCCCCGTTCCCATCATCATCATCATCCCACCACTCTCCTCCTTCTAAACAAACCACCAAACATTTAAAAAAAAAAAAAAAAAAAAACTAACTTTTTTCCTTCCAAAAAATAAAAAAAGAAGAGATTTTTCCGACATACCGGCACCAAATGGCGGTACGAAGGCATGTAACCGAGACTAGTGTTTCTGATCGGAGAGAAGACAGAATCCGCAGAGGAGACCATGTTCCCCTCCGCCACACCGTTCATCATCATCGCCATCGACGACGGCATCACCTGGCAGTCTCCATACATCTTTCCTTTGATCTCGAAAGAAATATCACAAGATTTCCTTTCTACTTCCAACCAACAACAAACACGAGTGAGCGAGCTAGAGATCTTCAAGGCAAAACCCTCTCAAAGGCCCTTTGCTCTCTCTCTCTCCAGTCTCTTGGATTGGATTGGATTGGGTCCTGGCTCGCTCTCGCGAGTGGTGTAATAAGTGCGGTAATTATAGATTTTACCGTATGGGTAAGGGCTTTAACTGCGCGGGACCGTAACCGGTCTCGCGCCCCTGAATGCCCCCCTTGGAAACCTACACGTGGCGGTCATCCAGCTGGGAGGGGAGGCGTTTCTGGGGACCCGAAGTCAAACCCTCCTGGTCCCGTTCCCACTGCGCACGGGATTGCGCGTGGGGCCCATGAATCCGACGGCTGGAGCTTTCAGTCGCCCCTGCATCCAGATTCGTGCGTTCGCCACGTGGAATGGGGCTGGGGGTTGACGTTATGAGGTCGGCGGGGGTATTTACGGAATTGTATTTACTGCTGGTGAGGATTAGCGTTCAGGAAATCCTATTTAGGCACACCACCAACATTGATAATTTCCAAAGGAGCGCACCATTATTCCTGGTGAGCCCACTTTTATTAGTGAGCACACCTCTCTTTTGCAAAGAGAAGATTTTTCCTATTGAGCATACTTATAATACCCAAAATACCCTTCCCATTTTCTCTCTCCCACGTTCTTAAGTTCCTGAACCAGCATCAGCAGCAACAACGAACCAGAGGCCGGAAGCCGGCGAATCGAAGGACGATCAATGCGAATCTGGAGGATACCATGGCGGTGGAGAATTCTGCAGACCTTAGACTTAGAGAGAGAGAGATTGATCTATCTTCTTCATTTGAAACTGTAAACCTGGATCAAGGATGAAAGGGGAAAAAAATTTGAATTATCAACGATGTGGGGGTACTTTTTGACTGGTCCTCCATTTTGAAGGTGGCAGAGAGAATGGAGACTAGCGAGAAGAGTGAAAGAGGAGAGCAAGTGGGAAGAAAGTTCAGAGGAATTGATTTGGAGGGTGGGAGGTTGAAGATAAGGATATTTTTGTCTTAAAATTTAAATAACAAAATTGTAAATAAAAGCAAATTTTTAAGTGGGCTCACTAGGAAAAAAGATGTGCTCCTTTGGAAATTCCCGCAACATTCAAGCGTTGTAAAAATTTACGAGTTTGCCATTATGTTTTTTGTCTTAAGCAAAGTAGTGTGCATAAATAGAATTTCTGTTAGGGTTCCGCGTATTTTATTAATTTTAGATTATGAAAAAGATTTTGATTGATTGATTATATAAAGTTGCCTTATAATATTAGAACTACATTCCTGAGATTTGGCCATAGAATTTGGATATTGTGTAAAAAATACTTATTTCTTAAAAAATAAATAATATTTCACAATTTTTTATTCTATAAGTTTATTTTTATCTTGCGTATAAATTCATAAATCATCTTTGATTCCTTAATTGGAGAATCTCGAGAAAAGAATCTCTCGAAAAAAAAAAGTGATATTTTGATATCTCAAGTTCCAAATTAAAGACATCTTGGTTTAAAATTGATTATTTGGCTATGATTCATTATAGGATTAGAGGCATCTTCAATTTTGAATTTGATTATGGTTAATTTTAAGATGAAATACAAGATTAGATTCATAAAAGAAACTATTTATTGGAAATTTCCATTTTAAGGAGAAGATCTGGAGATGATAATGTATAATGAATGGGAATTTAGGCTTAAAATTGACAAATTAATTTATATGATTTTTTGGTACGAAATACAACAAATATTATTTCTAACAAAAATTATTTGTTACATAAAAATGCCATGTGTGTAACAAAATTAATAATTTAAAAATATGATAAATATATTGGGATTTATAAAAGATGTAGACTCTGGCAAAGTAATCGATTGATTTGATACTACGAATAGATTTTCTTTTAGTTTCCTCAATTAGATTTAGATTATAATCTTCATTATAAATATTGCTAAGAAATAATAGATTGTGTTTGTATTTGTCATATGCCAATAAAATATCTCATGGGAGAGCTAGGATAAAATCTACAAGCCATGTAAACAAACATTTAACTAAAATAAGATCTTATACACTTTAAAAAAAAAAAAAAAATCTTATGTTCGGATCGAAATAGAGAATAATATATATATATTTTTTAAAAAAAGGTAGAATCATCGCCAATAGAATTATTTCAGATAAAACTAAGTCCACAACCCCACATTCAAGGGCTCATGAATAAATTATTTAATCAAAATTTTAAATTAAAAATAAAAATTTTATTTTTCTAATTCTGTCTGTTACCATCCCTAGAGCTCCTAGAGCTCCTTTATATCAATAAAGGTGAGACCTATATTCTGGCTTTGCATGGGTTTGAAATTTAGACGTTACATGTTTATTTTAGTAATTAATTTCTATTTCAACATTAGAGCATGATATTTGTAAAAGTATATAGTAAGTAAATGCTATTGATATTAATAATTGTGAACACGCTAGTGTTTTTTTTTTCTTTTTCTATTTTCAAAAGCTCAATTATCAGCCCAAAAAAAAAAAAAAAAATTAATTTTGAAAATAACAATAAGCCACTTCATTTAGCAAAAAATAATTCTCATGTATTGATGCTTAATCATGGAAATTAAGGAAAAGAGAGAGAATAAATTAAAGTATACAAATGCTCGTTTTAATTTCCTTCAACTCATAAAATCTCAAAGCAGATAAAAATAGGCATCACTCTTGATTTTTTTTGCAGTCAAAAATTTTAACCTGACCATGTAAAAAGATATCAATAAAAAAATTCCACATGATTCCATTTTATTTTAAATAAGCTTTCAAAGTCAAAATCAAGAATATTTAACAGTTTGAAAGCGATAAGACATTTATGCTGCCGGTTTATGGGAAGCACAACACCTACAACTCCAGTGGAGTTAATGAGTATTATTTGTTAAGGAGAAAAAAAAATTTATAGAAAATAATTTATTATCTATAAATTTTATGAGCCTACTTATCAAGTTCTAAGAATCAAGACTAAAATTTATTTTTAACCCTCCGATATTTAAATATGACTCTCTAATAACTCTGAATGAAATATCAAAATTAAAAAAAAATATATATATATTGAAAACTTCTCATCAATTTCTTTTTTGATAGCTTTGCTCTCGCCCACTCCTTGGACCATCATGTCTACACCATTTCCGCTGGTGACGGCTCTCCTTGCCGTCGAAGCTGAAGCTGGAATTGACTTTGCCCATCGCCTAAAAGCCAAAAATTTCTACAAATGGGAAACTAAGGGAATTTTTAGATGGGCACGAGATTTTTCCTAGTGAGCCCACTTTTCCTAGTGCGCACATATTTTATTTTCAAAAACCCAGTTTTTTCCTAGTGAGCACACCTAAATACCTATATTGCCCTCACATCTCCTCCTCTTTCTCTCCCAAACTGTTCCCAAACCCAAACCCCTCTTTCTCTCCCAAACCGTTCCCAAACCCAAACCCATTACCAAATTGCGATCAACCCTTCCCTCGTCGCTTCCCCTCTCTCTCGCCGACGCTCGCGGTCTCGCCGACGCTCGCGCGGACGCTGGCACCTCGCCGACGCTCGCGCTCTCCCCCTGACGCGCTCTCGCTACAGAATGCGAGCTCAACTCCAGTAGTGCAGGAGCATTAAGGAGTAAGGTATTTAGTATGATTTTAGACTGAGATTGAGTTGTTGTTGTTGGTGTTTTTTTTTTTTGTTTGGTTGTTTGTTAGTTTTTTTTTTTTTTTTTTGGATTATGATTTTAGACTGTTTTAGATTGAGATTGAGTTTTATTTTTATTTTTTGTTTTTTTGTTGTGGGGAGTAAAATTAACTACAGCCGCATAATAGTGGGGCTGAGGACTATATATATGTTGTCTCCTAGTATCTCCCACTTTTACTATACTTAATGCTAAGTTATAATGTATGGATCATTTTACTCTGTTCAACTCCAGCAACCATCTATTATATTAACTTAGGCATCTAAAAATTAGAAATTTATTTGAATAATAAAAGGGAAGTGCATCACCAACAATACTAGTAACTGATAAATTTCATATAAGAATAATAATTGAATATATTAACTTTGAATTCAATTTTATCGTATTTGTTGTTTATCTAAAATATTTTGCTTTGTTATCATTTCAGGAATGAGATCCATTACGGTGCATAAATCACATGAAAAAATAAAACACATGGTCTCTAGAATCTGGACAGCCAAATACCCGTTTTGTGCAGCACATCCGTAATTCCTCTTTATATCCGCTCACAGTATGTTCTTATCAGTACATTAGTAGCGTTGAACTAACTGCATTTGTCGAGCATTGGCATCCAGAAACGAATACCTTTCACTTGTCTTTTGGAGAAATGACGATCTCTCTTGATGATGTAGCATGTCTCCTTGGTTTGCCAGTAACAGGAAAGTCCGTTAGCCTTCCAGACAGAACAGATGGGCTCATTGCAGTTGAGCAACTAACTGAGTCATTGGGTGTCGAGTATAATGAAGCTTTTCAGGAGTTGAACACAAAAGGTGGAGCTTACGAGCAAAAGCTACTCGGTGATATACGGACACGCTGAGGAAATGTGGCTGAGTTGGTTAGATCATGTACTTGCACAGGAGCATCGAGGCGTAGAGGCAAGTACCCATGTGAGTGCACGCATGATTATATGGCGTGGTATGAAAAGGTATCTCGACGCTTTATTGGTCCGTCTAGCAATGCCTCAAATCGAGAGGGGACGCAAGATGTCCCGCAGACAAATACTGAAGATGTCCCACAGACAAATAATGACGAGGTAATATTCGGTTTTTTTTATTTTTTGTAAATTAATCAAGTATAATCGAACTTATATATGTTTTTGCCATAATATATGCAGAGAATTCAAGAAGTTATAGCAATTATTGATCCCTTCTTAGAGCAAGTCGAGACTGCAAGCAAGAGGTGTCCGAGTTTGCTCTATAATGCCCTCGTGAAGATAAAATCAGTTCTAACCGGGTTCACACAAACAGATATTGACACAGTATTACAGTCCGTTACTCAATCCCCCACCGATCGTCCTACCTCTTCAAGACGCCATCAACCCGCAAGGAAGCAACCCGCTCGGAAGTCTCGAAGAATCTAGAATTTGTTGTTCTTTTTTAATATGAGTCGCAAAGTAAAAAAAAAACAGTTGTTAGCATGGAACAAAGATTCGTTTAAGTTTGTCGTTCTTTTAAAATGAAGTTGTACTCAAGGAACATGTTATATATATGAAGTTGTAGTTGCCGTTGTTTTTAAACGAGGCTCAAACTCACCACATATGCCGTTGTTCTGTGTTTGAAACTATGAATTATTTGTTGATATTGGGTGTTTTGATGTTGTATATGTTCATTACCATATCATGTAGCAGTATCTCTGAGTGCAATGAGTCTCCCACTGACCTGTAAAGCTCATAATGAGTTGTCTTGCAAAAAATTGCAAAGAACCTAACAATGTGCACCAAGACAGACCAGTTCTTTTTGTCGGTGCATGCGACTAGATACTAGGCTTGTCACGTCTGCTATAAGCTTCTCTGCTTCAAACCACGATTGCTCCTGTTTACAATGGTCAATTTCAATCTTGCAAGCATAGTAGGATAAAAAGACCTCCACATATGGAAACACACCTCATATGCCTTCTGGAAGTCAGAAATGCTAGTTGCCTGAGCTTCATGCACCAGATTCAAGTGACTTTGAAGCTTCCTTGATTCCACGCTCAGCTTGTCAAGAAGTTCGAAGATAAAATTAGACATCTCCTTTGTATGATCCAAACAAGAGTGGAATCTCTGCAGTTAAGAACAAGATATATAGGATTAAGATGAATAGGATTATTTGAATGATAATGACAGATGATGAGGATTATAATTTATAACTTATGACATTATATCTCGAGTTTAGTTTAAGTATCAATACTGACATGAAGGAGAGAGGAGCAGTTTGCAGCAGCAGTAGACGAGATCTCCTCAAGACCAGCATTGGAGGTCGACTTATGCAAGCTCCTCAAGACCAGCATTGGAGGTTGCCTCATGCAGCGCACTGCATTCTGGATTCCTTCTACATGAGAAACAAGCAAGACCCTTGATACTGATACCTTCATCTTCAATTCTAAGACTGCCTGCATACAAAGTATTAAAATAAATATACATGTCCACAAGTATCTAAGTGAATAGTCTACAGCACAAATTTAACTTGAGTTCATACTTACCTTGTCATGGAAATCTCTGTCCGGGCTGAATAGCTTGGACATAGATTTTCTGTCCGGGCTGGAAAGCCCGGACAGAGAGTATCTGTCCGGGCTGGATAGCCCGGACGAGGTGTCCAACATTGAAAAATCCTCATCCGGGCTATCCAGCCCGGACATGGTGTCTCTGTCCAGGTTTACAGTCCCGGCTCATCTAAAAATAATCCGGTTCCGTAAACCCGAATCGTGGATACAGTAATTTAAGTGATACAGTGTATACAGCCCTGTAGGTTGGGAAGATGAAGGAGGAGATGTGGAAGGATATTTTAGACCAAAAACTAAAATGGCAAAGATGTAAAAAAGAAGACTTTTAAAGTGGGCTCACTAGGAAATTTGCTGTGCCCATCTAGAAACTCCCGAAACTAAGTTGAGATCTCCAACTTGTCTTGGTTACTATTAGCAAGGAGCCCATCCCATCTACCACAACACCACGGGGTTTGATGCCCACCAATCAATCAAAAGCTCATACAGAACCAAAAGTTGACTAAAAATAAAGTCCCTAAAGTTTTGTTTAAAGTTTGCCGACAAAAAAATAGAAACTGCACTCAACTTCTGCAAAATCTTTCATGACAAATTAAAAAAAAAAATAAAAGCCACTCCTACCAAATTTTTAAGGAGTTTTTACGTATCTGTTCCTTAGATCTTTAAAAATTAAAATTTAATTAATAAATTTTTATATTTATAATTTAGTTATCAAAATACTTTAAGTTACCTCACTTTAGTCCCCAACCAGAATTTCCCATTATACTCCCAAGTTACTTCAGTTTAGTCCTCCCTTTTCTCTTCATCCTCTTCTTATTGAGTTCTACTTTCCATTCTTCTCCGTTGTTTCTTTCTTGGAGGAAGCAAATAAACATTTGGGTCCATTGTAATGTATATTTTTCAAATTTTATTCAGGAAATCAATGCCATTTTAAAATGTCAAAAATATCATGCTATTTCATTACATACATGGCTGTACACTCTAAAAGTCATGCAACCAAAAAAAGGCAAATCACCAACATTTACTGAACCAGTAAAAGATCTATATACTGAAGATAAAAACATTGAATATAACATGATTTACTGCAAGAAGTTGGGCATAAAACAAGTGTGATAAAAATAAAAAAAAAAATAAAAAAAAAAATCCATTGCATGAGGGTATAAATATTGTCGTAAACAGAGGCCATCACAAATACAGTGGAGCCTAACCTATTTAAAGCAGCGTCAAACAAAATCCTGCCACAACTTCATAGAATCAACTGGGTAACTTAAAAGATCACTAATAGTAAAATTAAAGGCAACACCTGTCAGAAATAGCAACTCCTCAACAACATGAAGGATGATAATGACGGTCAATTACGGAGACAAGCAACTAAACTAATGAGAGCAAGCAAACACATGAGTATCTAACAACTGCGTATCCAAATAAGGCCCAACAGTATCTACAAAGTGACACCACATACATCATTAAGAAAGTTTCTGACGAGCAAATTCAAGCAAGAGGAGCATCAAAAATAAGCAGGCAATAACAATCCGTCTGCGTATCAATTCAACAAACCGCTTGAACGCAGGGTGTTGCTACGTTCAACTCTAAATAAATAACACAACTGGGTAAGTTGATTCCCAAAATGAAAATTTAACCGGGGCACTCTTCAATCAGAAGAATAACCGTGAGGTGAGAGTAGAATTACACATCACTGCAGAATACATGGATGCTCAATGCTGGCATGATAGATGCAAAAAAAAAAAAAAAATGAATGAATCGCAAGTCAGGCTGTACTACCCAACTTCAGGATCACCGAAGTTTTTCAACTCATGGAATTTCAAAGTGCAACTCTGCGTGTTTATTCGATTCAGCTGTTCGCCAAATGTTTTGGTAGAGAATTTCTACGTGACACGGTGACATGCCTCTTTTCCCATTTCTGCTGTTATCTCAGGGTTGGCCATGGGTTTAGCCATAGACATCGTTGGGTCACAGAGAAATCCTGTGATCCCATGTTGAACTGTCTCCACTGGGTCCTCGATGTTGAAAGCAATAACAGCTTCTGTGCTGCCATTGCTTCTAGGGGAACTATACCAAAGTGTTTCATCCAATGGAGATCAAACAAAAATCTTCTGTTGTTAGGTTTTAATGCCTGTATGAATCCTTCAAGACAGTTGATTCAAAGTCTATAGCAATCTCCCTGATAGACGCATGCACCGCTCAGCTTAAACTAGGTTGCAATGAAGAAGCCGTGCCTACCTTCGGAGTAAAGAGAATTCAGAGAGCAGCACATTTCTATCTGCTGTTGAGCAAGACGTCACGAAATTAACCCGATCTGACATATCTTCACTTTCAGCCAAGCCTCTAAGTTCCTCTAGATACACAACAGTTTCCTTGCCACGTTTGTCAAAGCCACCTAAAGAAACAAAACCACCATAAACAAAGTGTACTGTGGGAGGTTAACGTAGACGATGAAAATAGCCAAACCCAAAAGGAAGCAGCACGGAGGCTAAACTAACCATGTGCGCGTGTCCAAATAGGCGCGCACCATGAATCAGTGCGTCCATCAGTGTATGTGCACTCAAACGGGCGGTCAGTACAGACCTGCGCCCCTCGCTAGGCGCCCCCCGCATGCTGACGAGAGCACAGGCCCGCACCATGGATCCTCCATGCGAAAAGGTCGCGCACACTCAGGAACGTGAATGTGCCAAGAATCGCACACGCGCTCAGGGTCACGGTCATACGGCATGCACCCGAACCATGCACGCCTTGGTGCGCACAGGCCCGAGGCAGCACGCTCATAGCAGCATGCGTCCAGAGCAGCACACACCTAGGTGCGCGCACGTTATGCGCTATAGAGTTGCGCATCGCGCACAGAGTCAGTTGTAACATTTCAGAGAATCTGTTGCAACTTCTCGTATCGTAGGATTGATACTCCAATTACGGAGGGATTGAGGGAACAATTACTCACAAGAGACTATAAATAGCCATCTCCAGAAATAGAGAAAAAAAAGAACAGAAGTAAAAAACCACATAGCTTCTACGTTCCTGCTTTTTTATCCAGTCTGAGCTTGGTTCTACAAAGGTCAATCGGCATTTGGATCGTCAATGGAAGACCGTAACAAACTTCAATCGCTGTTAAAGAGCATACAGAAACAAAATGTGGGATTCATTGCCATACAACCCAGACGCCAATGGCCGAGCAGAAACATTCAACAAAACTATCGTTGACTGCTTGGTACTATCAATGCCAACGGTACTAGAATACATTTATTTTAATGTCCATCACGTGTGCCCATCAGGGCTGGCGGATTAAATATTCAAGTACTGCTACTCGAGTAATGGGCCACAACATCATCTGCGAATATGAAATTCGTTGTAGAAATAGCAAAGGGAAGCTACACTCCAAGTCTAGCATATACATGTACTAATCCCTACCTTATTCCTCTTTGTTTTGTGGGCTCTTGGTCAATGATGGAAGTTTGCTACGGTCTTCCGTTGACGATCCGAATGTCGATTGACCTCTGTAGAACCAAGCTCAGGCTAGAGAGGAAAACAAGAACGTATAAGGTCCGTGATTTTTTACTTCTCTGTTCTGTCTTTTTCCTCTATTTCTGAATATGACTATTTGATGTAAGACAAAAGCGGATTAGGGTTAGAGATTTGGGAATTAATGATTTTTGAACAGATTTGGGAAAGAACAAAGAGGTTCGAGAATCCATCCAGGCGAATCCATGGCCACAATCAATGAATCTACGATGAAAGATTTTTTTTTTTGTAACACAACGAATCTATGCAGTTTCTCAAAATTCAAAATTTATTCAATATTTAATTGTCTACAAAATATTTCATACAGAGCTTATTTATAGAAAAATTCTAACAAACAAAATCCTGACAGAATCCAAAATCCTATCAAATCCAACAAACAAAATCCTAATAGAATCCAAAATCCTATCAAATTTGAATCAAACTAAATCAAATCCTATTAGATATCAAAAACAAATAAAATCATCTCATATCAAAAATCTATCTCCATCAATTCTCTCCAGTTTCAAAACATTTATTCCCGATGAATGCAGAGATAAGAATTGCTAAATATATCAGAGTTGAACCGATCAGCATTCACAAGGCATCCCAATTGGACCATGGTGTTGGTCGAGAAATCGTAACTCGTGCATCATATCTAAATCAAGACAGTGGAGGTGGAGCTGGTTTTTTTTTTGTGATCTTGCATGAAATAACGGTAGATCTGAATAGATAGTGGTAATGGAAGTAATCAAATAAGAATCTCATGAAATATCCATACCAGATATAGTGGAAGCAGTTTTCATCGAAACTTCATAGAAATTTATATATTAAACTAGTAATTTCCTCACGATTCCTGTAAGGAACCTCTCAAGAGGAACTGAAATTTTCACCTCATTATCAATAACAATTTCTATTCTGTTCAAAGTCTTCCTTTAGACTGGAAGTTCCTCTACGCTTTATACATCTGCAATTGATATGCAAATACTATCCATAAACACGAATTGTCGACGAAATTTCTTACGAAACTTTAGCATGAGATTTTTCAAAGAAACTACGGGTTTCATGAACATGTCATGTAGGAGAGTAGGAGATACTTTTGTTAAATTCTCTTCATGAACATGATCATTAGGTGCATCCTCATGCGGCTGAAATTTTACAGTTGGTTCTGTTGAAGGATCTTCAGAAATCTGAACCTTGAATCTTCAACTTGTATGGGTGGAAAGAAAGTTTTTTCTGGTATTAACAGTGGCTCACCATGAACTTCTGTATCTAGCATAGGCTCCAAAATACATTCACTATCAAAAGTAGGAATATCTATTTCGACTTTATTGACGATACTATCATCGTTAACCATTTGACTTTTTTCATCTCTTTACTCACTGTAATTTCGACATGGTTGTTTGGGTCTTTTGTTGATACTGGCAAGTATTTGTTTGCATTTTTCAACTTCATCAATTATACATTGAAGTTTTTCATCATTGGTCATTGTTTTGTATCTAGACGGTAAAAAGTGGTGATGATAACAATAAATGATAACAATAAATTTGAAAGACGATATTGAGCATACCGATTACGAACTTGACGTCGCAAGATATCCCAATCCAAACAAAATTTATGCTCTCTACTCTAAATATAACCTTCTCCATCCAACTTTTGTCGGGCGTAACGAGATTTCTGTGCTGATGTTGGATCAAAACATCTAAAAAAAATCTTGGAGATAATTCTCCCAATTTTCATAATTTTGTTGGTCGTTAAAATCGTAAAAAATTAGGTATTGTAGTATACATATCATGCTCAACTCGTGATATGTTAGCATTGGTGTTAATGTAGTAACCATGGAATACCATATATAATCAATACAAAATTTTAGCTCAAAAACTTTAGGAAATATCCAATGATCATGGCGGCTTGAAAATGGCTCGAATCGGAGTTGAAACGGGCTCTGAATCACAAAACTACTGTTAACAGGTCTGCACTGTCTTAATGGGTCTGCACTGTGATGTGAGTTGAACCCAACTTGAAACTAGGTTAGATCTGGAGTGGGTCGAGTCTGAACTCAAATAAAACCCAATTTCTTCTTTAACTTTTGGATGCGGGTCTGATTAAATTGGATCCAATCAAATCCAACCCAAACCCAATAACTTAAACCAAATCCAAATTATTTATTTCTTCTCCTTTTTTTCTCTTCCTTCTTTTTATTTGAATTTTCTCTCTCTTTTTTTTTTTTTTTTTTTTTCTCTCTGTTCTCTTTTTTTTTTCCTCTCTCTCACAGATCTAAGACTTCAGACTTGATTTTTTTTTTTTTAACTTTCTTTTGCTGTTTCTTTTCCTGTACAGCAAATCTGTACTTTTTTCAAAAAATATAAACTAAAATAAAATCAAAAGAAGACGAAGATAGAAGGGAAAAGATGAGGATGACATTTAGACTCTGATACCAAATTTGATGCAGGACAAAAGCGGATTAGGATTAGATACTTGAGAATTAAGGATTTTTGAATAGATTTGGAGAAGATTAGAGGGTTCGAGAATCAACCTAGCGAATTCACGCCCACTCTCAACGAATCCACAAAAATCCACACAGTTTCTCAAAATTCAAATTTTATTTAATATTCAATTCTCTACAAAATATTTTATATAGAGCTTATTTAAATAAAAAGTCCAACAAACAAAATCCTAATAGAATCCAAAATCCTATCAAATTCAACAAACAAAATCATAATAAAATCTAAAATCCTATCAAATCTAAATCAAATCCTATCCGATCTCAAAAACAAATAAAATCATCTCATATCAAAAATCCATCTCCATCACTATTTATAGCCTCTTGGGACGTCCCGTCCTTTCAATCCCTCCGTAATCGGAGAATCAATCCCACGATATGAGTAGTGGAAAATTGCAACAGATTCTCCGGAGCATTACAACTGACTCCATGTGCAAAGCACAACTTGGAAGCGTACAAAGTGCGTGGGCGCACTAGGACGCATGCGAGCCATGGCGCACGCGAACCCCTAGGCACGCGCACGAACCTCTGGATGTGCACAACCCTGGCGGCACGGGCATCTGGGTGCTCGCAACTAGGCACACTCCCTATGGAGCCCATGCGCACCTGGACGTGCACTGCCCAGGGTGCATGCTGCCATGGGCGCATTGCCCTTGGCGTGCACTGCCCTGGGCTTGCGCACACCAGGGCATGCTGCACCGGGCCCACACACACCAGGGCACGCACGGTTCGAGCACATGTGTTATGGTTGCGCGGCCATGGGCGAGCACAACCCTTAGCGCGTGAGCAATTCTTGGCGCGTTCGCATCCCTGAGTGTGCACAACTTTGGCAACAGATTTTCTGGAGCATTAAACCTGACTCCGTGCGTAAAGCGCAGATTTGTAGTGCACAAGGCGTGGGTAGCCCTGGATGCGCGCACACCAGAGCTCGTGCACAGCCCTAGGCGTATGTGCACAAACAAGGGTATAGTTATGAATATGGGTAAGGATACTGGCATAGACACATTAAATTTGTAAAATGTAGGATTTAGGAACACGGTTATATACATGCACACAAAAAAAAAGAGATGTGATAACTAATAAATATAATCTTAAAATGCATGGTCTAGATGAGATCATCACTGTTTATTCAATCCACGAATATCAAGATTGTAAAGCTATAAAAAAATATCTTTGTTATATAAATAAAACTAAACATATGTAACTCAAACTTTTAAAGTAAATAAAAAGTTGGCATGTGTTAGAAGGAGAACATGAAAAGTGCTTTAACTTAAAAATATACTATAGAAGTGAGGACACAGTTAAGAAGTGCTCAACACACGTCCGAAAAGTGTTCAAGAAGTATCCGCAATGAATATGTGTTTGGTATGATTACGACTAATAATCGAAGTACTCGTGCTACATAGATAGATACCAACCAATAAACTCACATAAAAGGAGATACATATGCGCATTGAGGTAGGATGACACAGAAAGGTACTTCATACTTGTCTCCAACAACCAAAAAATAAAGTAACCAAAGTTTACTTTTTTGAATTATTCCGTGTGTTCCACAAGCAGAAGTATTTCTATATCACAGCTCGCGCGATAAAATAATGAACTGAATGTCGCATAAAAGAAAAAGGACTCAAATTTCACTGATGCTTGAAGGACGCAATGGAATTCCATGACATTTGACTTTCTCTTTAAGTTTCTATCTATTGAATCAATTACAAAAAGTTGACTTTCAATTTTTCAGTTCAGTTATCAGTTTTTATATTTTAACTGAAAATCAGGTAATGATTAGTTGCAAAGTTAGGCAGGCAGTTTGTCCTGTCACTTCAATTATGTATAAAAAAAAACATTAAATCCACTATTAGAAAAGAGTAGATATAAACGGTAAAACATATCCTGAGAACAGCGGAAAGAAAAGATAGAAAACTCTTGCAAAGAAAGAATCGCAGATTTTTTTGAGATATATGGCTCTTGGAAACCAAACTTTAAATTTTTAAAAAAAATCATTATCAGGTTTCAAGTCCCAACATTAACAAAAGCGATAAAAAAAAAATTAAGATCAAGAAGGGGCAAACCGAGCCCAAGATCAGGATGGATGGTTGCAATCTTTAGCTTCCAGCTTCCACTTGTATCCAATATTTTGAAAGATTCCTTGTAAAATAACCTCCCTCATCTTAAAATACATTTGTTGAAGGTTTTCTTCACCTTTTGATGTCCTACTCGGATGTATAGGCAAAAGTTAATTATGACATGAAATAAAAAGCAACAATATTAAGTTGGCTCTTTGAGTTAAAACACTTTTTCTCTTCAGTCAATTTCAGTCGTACACATAGCATTAAAACGTGATGCATAATGTATTAGTAACAATATACAGAAAAAAAATGCAGTACATGAATAAGGCAAAAAAAGAAAAGAAAAGAAAGACACAGTACAGATATTCATAATTTTAAGCCATTATGACATGCAACACAAGGGAAGGTAACTCATTTTCCACATGCTTTTCCAAACACAATATATGTTCCTCTCCTTTTTCTATATATATTCCATCTCTTCAAATAATTTAGTCCAAAAATTAACGATTAATAAGCAACTAATCTCAAAAAACCTATCAAATTTATTATGGTGGTTTTAAGTGAGAAATACAATAGAACCTAATTGTTTGTTTATTCGCCAATGCTAAAGAATATTGGTCTTTTACCATTATTTACACTTAGTAATGATTTGTTGATTCATTGATCAAAATCTTGTTAAAAAGCATTCAGGACCATCACCAGGTTCATGGTCAGGGGCTGCAAATACAAAAGGAATTGTAAGAAGAACATGAAAGGAAGAGAAACAAAGTTCATGAGTGAACCAACACCTATGAAAATGCCATCAGCATTTTTGTGATGAACAGGCACTTGTGCATGCACAAAAAATCAAGTAGAACTTTGTTTTGTCTGGTTGGGAGAATGAAGACATTGCCGTCTAAATAACATAAACAATGATTGCTGTTTTGCTAATTTCCTCAAGGAAAACCACTTATTGATTTGCATAAGTTTATAATACTTCATCTACAATCATACTAAATGAAAGCAAGATGCCATTTTTGCAGGTTGATTTGTGTAGTTGTATCTCCTTGCTTTTCTTACATATTATTACTAACGTTTTAAATATTGACCTACGCCGATACATATTACGAATATCATACCAGATATTGAGGTATCCGACACGATATAAACCCTATAACATAAATAATAATATTGCAAATATTGTTAATATAGTTTCAATATTTATATCCAATATTTTTTATGTCCGAACTATAAACCATCAGTCAATACCAATCCTGATTCCCAAGATTAAAAACCTTGCTAATTACTTATTAAAGATACACACAGTATTATTACATAAACAGAGTCCAAGACACTACTAGCTGCTAACAGACTACTTCCTATGCTTACTTTTTTAAACAATAATTGTCAACAAAAAAAAGGAATGTGTTCTTTCTCATGGAATATGAAAAAAAATGATTTAATTCAGGAACGTATATTTATCATAATGATGTATTTAAGCAAGCATGTGAACAAATTAACATTTTTTTCCAAAAAATAACTGAAATAAATTTCCAACATCATGACAAATTAAAGAAATATTAACTTACTCTAAAATGGAAACACAATCTTTTGTTAAGCTAAACAACAATAGGACCTCCAAATATTTTACGCATATATTTGACAGCTAACCACTACACGTACTAATCAATAAAAGATAGATGTACAACCCTGCATTAATCAAGTAAAAATGCCGGATAGTGTTATTAATAAAGATAGAATCTTTTCATCCAAGGAAAAAAGATTACAACTCAACTCTAAATTCCTAGCAAGACCCTCAACGCAAAATAAGCGCCTGGATCAGGCCATGCCCGACTCCACATCTCGAAATTTCCCTAAATCCTCTCCCCATAACCACCACACAAGCCAACATTTGGCAGCATAAGCCAATGCAACAGACGATCACGATCACAAGCAACCAAACACAAAGATGCAAACTTTTCGACACTCCCCCGCTAACTATCACGAATCAAACAAGACTCAAGTTGATAAAACCCTCAAGAAACCGTAACCCTTGGGCCGCCCGGTCTTCTCATCGGAGATTACAGCGGCGGCCTCGAGGGCAAGTTCAAGAGATGGAGGTTTGGGCTGGGGCTCGATCGGATTCCGAGCCCGGGCCAAGAATCGAATTTTTGGGAAGAAAGGAGATGACTTGAACTAAAATTGAGGGGGAATTAGGTTGGATTTTTATCGGGAGATCAAAAATCGATTACAGAAAGATTCATAGAAAAAAGAATTATCTAAATTTGATGATGTATCGATATAAAATAAAATACGTAAAAGGAATTTTTTTTAAAAAAAATCAAATATAATTAAAATAAAAGATTGCGTACCTGAGGATGACGAACCAGCTCTAGAGACATATATATATAGAGAGAGACAGCTAATGGGCCGAAGAATTAAACGAGCGCATTATGTTGGGCCTTAATTTGTTTAGAAAATTATTTTATACCCCCACCTCTTATTTAGTTTGTCTTATTATTTGTTTATAAAGAATCCAAATATTAATATAATTAGAATACTATTTGTTAAATTTTACATTTTTTTTTTAAATTTAATAAAGTAGTCTCGCAACGTAATATTGAGAGTCAATTCTAAATAATTAATCAGTTCTTTCTTGAAAAGGGAATTTCTTTTATATCCCATATCAATTTTTTTTCCCTTTTAAATGCTTATTATTAAATGATTTTCCTCCAAAATAAATAAATAAATTGCACGGAATTGAGTGTGTCTATTATATTATGAAGTAATTTCTGCTATATCACTTAACAAATCTATCAAAACTAACTTAGACTAGTGATGCATAATTAAGAAATATATTAATTTTTTTTGGTGCATGATAGTTTGTTTTGTAGTTCTGTTATCACTAATTAATGGAATGCGGAGCGCATTGTCCACAAGTAAATTGCGACCATCTCACACTTGAGCTGCCATTTCTTCTCATTATTACGAGCTCATATGCGAGTATTGTTCCACATTGGATAGAACAAGAAAGATCCCTGAGTTTAAATACAAAGTTAAGATCTATATCTATCAATTTAAGTTTTTGAATTAGATCGGTTCTTAGTTTTGAATTTGAAACCCATAATGCGCTCCAATAACAACTAACACATATTCAGTACTATATGAGACTTACAGTTCGTGATTTTACTATGTGAACAGGTCCCGTCAGATGAGAATAAACTCCATTTATTAGATGACGATCCAGGAGAGCAGGTGAATGGCTCCCCACCAAAAGAGGAGTAGGACGACACTTTGGTTGAGCAATGGGTGTGGGACCGAAGACGAACCCATCGTTTTGCTACATGAACGTCATACTTTTTTGCAGTGTATCATTTTGTTATTATTGTTTTTGTTTTATTCGTAGTGTTATTTAGAAATTCTAACATGTAAAACTATTGAGGCCACATTTCTGATGACCCAAACTTTAATGGTTCTATTATTTTCTCTTTAATAGAACGCGGAGAGAGTTATCCCACCGTTTATCTAAAAAAAAAAAAAAAAACCAACATATATGTCGAAAACTCCATTTCTCCTCGAAAATAACTCTTAACCAACAGCGTCCTTATTCTAATTTAGAAATGCCAACTAATTAATATAAAGCTTAAGCATTTGGCTACAAATTTTGTTTGAATTTCACCTAACTCAAAATTATAATGTCCTATATATAACAGTGAATGTCGCCACTAGAACTCTTTGAAAAATACATTGAAACAGATAATTGTGTTTCAAAGCAGTTATTTTAGTCATGTCAATAAATTGAAAATTATACATTTCTTTGATACATCAATGTCAAAAGCTCAAAATTTTGAATCATAACAATATCAAGTTATGAGCAACCATCTCAATTGGCTAGTGCGGTACAAGTGTTCTTAAGTTCTTTAATTAGGAGACGTATTAGTTAATATTGGGGATTCATTTGTATTCACAAGCAATGTTTAAACGTTTTGTCTGGTTATATCGTAGATAGCGTAACGTATATACGTAGTTTATGCAATTTTCTATTTATTTAATAAAAAAATATAGAACTATATAAAATAAATTTTATAAATTGAAATTGAATTTAAAAATTCTAAAAGAAAAATTTTTAAAAAAAATTATATCTCAGTATTAATTCTAAATTTCTAACATAATAACTCTCATATTTATCTTAATAATTAAATTACATTCATACTCATAATTTTAGTTATCATCTAAAAAATAAAATAAGATCAAATTTATTTTCAATTATTATTAATATTATAATTTATATTTTGTAATACTCAATTTATGTTATTTCTAATTGTTTATTTTAGATTAGTTGAAAATTCAATTTAACCAGTAAGTAAGAAATTTCAGTAATTAGAAGGAATTATAACAAGTAAATAAAGATGTAATCACAAACTAGCAAATTAACAATACCACAAGCAATCAAATTAGAAAACAACAAGTCACCAAGTAAAAAAAACTGCAGCAATTCGTTAACAATCAAAATAAATAATCGGCATCAATATAAAAATTATTTAAAAAATTATTATAAATAACGTAAAATAACAGAAAAACGCACTATTACAGTGCATTAAGTTATTTTCGACTGTTAAGTAACGTTGGCTTTTTATTAGGTTTCATAACGCAACATAACGGGTTTCATAACTCGTTAGTTTCAACATTGTTCACAAGTTAACAAACTTCATTCACAAGAACAATTTTAAACTTAAAAAAAAAAAAAATTGAAATGGGGTAAGCTTATTTACCATTTTTCGCTGATTGTCGAACCTTAAAATAGTTAATCACTACTTTTTTTTTTTTTTTGTTACTAAGTCATTATAGAAGGAGAATAGTGGATTCAAGAGTTTCTACACTAATATAATTGGTGATATATTTTTTTTATTTAATCATCTTTTTATTACTTTTGTATATATTAGTCCTCTTGACTATAATGGACGTCATGCATGATTCTTTAGATATTTTTTATGAAATGAGAGAGGCTCCACCCACAATTTTAACGTTTATGATGAGAAAGAAAAAGTCATAAACCTGGTTCGTTGTCAAAGACTAACAAGTCTTTGCAAAGCATGCGTGTACAAATAGAATATATATATATATATATATATATATATATATATATATATATATATATATATATATATATATATATATATATATATATATATATATGAGATTATTATAGGTGAGTCGCCAGCTCAGGAAAAATTACGTGAGCTAGCAGCAAAACTATAATGATCCAATGATTTTTCTTCATTTTTTTTTTTACAATTCTTATATCTACCTCCTTAACTTCTTTCGAATTAAATTTTATAAATTTTGGACTTCATTTACCCTTTCATCAAGTGCATACAAAATATTTTATTCATTGAAAACCGTTAATTTTGTATTAACTTGATGGAGAACCAAATTAAAACTAAAACCTAAGAATTTGGGTATAAGTGAACCCTAGGAGGTCGAGATCATAATCCAAAAGAAAAAAAATTTTAAAAAATTATTGGAGATAATAGAAATGAACTACAGCTCAGATAACTTGTGTGAGCTGTCAGCTCATTTCCATCTCTATATATATATATATATATAATTTGTACAAGTTATAAGAATTCTTTTTTTAAATTATTGAAAATTGTAAAAATAAACTTTAACTCTTCTAATTTGTATGAACTTTCAGTTTATATATATATATATATAAAATAAAGACAGGAGACTGGATGATGATGAGAGATGCTGCGCCAAACTTTGCATTAGTCATAATTAACAGTATATAGCATACACGTACAACTTTGACTTGACTGGTGCCACTGCACTTGCAATCATAGTATGGTATATTTTTAGCAAGCGCATCGATCTTGTTTCGGCTAACTTTAACCTAGCTACTAAAAATATTTGTATCAAGAAACTGTGATCAAGGCTTGATTACTCAAAAATGACTATAAAAGATCTAAAGGTGAGGTTGAAAATTGCAGAGCTTGAAAATAACTGGCCACCGGATCTCCTCCCTCCATTACGTCAGCAGTGACCGTAGCGGTACTGGTAGTGTTCTCTCCCCACAAGTCTAGCTCCTTCTCTAAGTAAGCTAACCATTTCTCGCTCTCGTCTCCGGTACCTCTTTTGGCATGACCCGTTGGCGATGTTGGTTTATCCATGTCGTCGTCAATGAGCATACTCCAGAGCTCCGGCCCCATCGGATCGATCTCTGGCAGGTCGACCAGCAGCGCTGCTGCTTCTTTCGACAGAGATGGATCCTGCATCATCATCATGTTGGTTTCTTCTTTGCCGTTGCAGCTGGTGGCCTCTATGTTCGCTTCCGTCTGCTCTTGCTCGGCTGCTTTGCTCTCGCCTTCGTATGAGCATGACGCCGAGGCAGTCGTGATGGAGGATGGCGAGCTCGGCTGCTGCTCTTGATCGGGCTTTTCCTGCGGTTTCTGCTCTTTTGGCGCAGCAAGCCTCTTCTTCAGATGGGTGTTCCACACATTCTTGATCTCGTTATCGGTTCTCCCAGGCAGGCACGACGCGATCTTCGACCATCTGAATCGGCAATTTTGTAGCCAGTTAAGTACTTCAGAGGGAAAAAAAAAAAAAAAAAAAATGTAATATATATGAACAAGATCGAGTATATATATGCCAAAGCTAAATCTATATATCGCAAAAATATAGCTTACTTGTTTCCGAGCAATCCGTGCAGCTTGATGATGGCATCCTCCTCCTCCTTGGTGAAGTTGCCGCGCTTTATGTCAGGGCGAAGGTAATTGATCCATCGCAACCTACAGCTCTTCCCACATCTCAAAAGTCCTGTAGATTGATTTGGGACGAACTAAATAAGCCTAATTGGATTATATGCATATGCGGATTTTAATGTTCCATTGATGAATTTGTAACCAAAAACCTGCGAGTTTCGGGAGAGCCCGCCAATTGCCATGGCCGTACTTGTGGATGTAGGAGATGAGGCGCACATCCTCCTCCGGCGTCCATGACCCCCTGTTCAGGCCTACTTTAGCGCAGCAGGGAGCTCGGCCGCGGCCCATTAATTCTATCTGTAGCTAATGGCCTACCAACAAATTCTGGTTGAAAACTTTGGTGCCAGAGTTTATATAGAAGATAGGGGGCCTACTCTCTCTCCACAACATAGATTCTCTCCTCACCAAACCATCTTTATATACAAAGGACTTGGTGGCTCAACTTTGATACAAAACATTCTGAGCTCTTCACACACTATATATAGACCTAGATGGAGGGAAATACGAAATTTAATTATCGGAAAATTATTTTAAAAAAATAAATTGAGCAAGGATAAGGGTGGCTGTGATGATCCCGAGGGTAGGAACATGAATGGATATGTCTACGGACTAATTTTTTATCTCTTCTATTTAAAATTTTAAATAGAATAAGCTATAAAGTGGTAATTAGATCTGTCTTTTCTCATCTCTATGATTGCGCTGTTGGATCGAGATTGGATGGTTTGATTGGGACTCATCACTAGTTGCCGCCCTTGATGCTTTTAAGCAAGCTCTCTCTCTCTCTCTCACACACACACACAGACACACACATTTCATTTGTGATTGATATTATGTACTTCCACTAAGACCAAATTATGTTGCTGGGGTCCAGTTTGGGTCCTTTAGATTCTGACTGTTGGCTATACTTTGCAACCATAGTCCAATATTTTTTTTTTTCAGATGTGATGCCAATATAATGTTAATTAACACAAAATTTTCAATTTGTTTTTTTGGGATAATAATTGTTCAGCTAATGAAATCGCATAGTTGCATGTTTGGTAGTTGATGTCAAAATCAGAAGAACAACTTTAAAAAAAAAAAAAAAAAACAACAAAATGCAAAATGCAACATAATGCAAAATGCAATATAATGTAAATCAGAGTCAATTTTTACCGATTAACATTTTTACTTGCATCATATAGCAAATAAAATCAATGGTTTGACATTCTAAAAGAAGCAAAATTGTTACTGAGATTATATAGATTCCTGTTAGCAATAACTTGTAGTGTGGGATATAAGGTTAGTTAGAATATCGTCGCATATGTAGAAAATGAGTAAATTTAGAGTCGGTTAGTTTTGCTATATCTATATATCACTATCTGTAGCTAAACATACCGATTTTACAGGTATTTGATAGAATGTTTATTGCTATATCTATCACTAGCTACCAATATATGGCCTGCATAAATTTTTATACAGGTTATGTGCAGACTAAGCAAACAGCACCCAAGCCAAATATTGTAAAACATCAAGTCAATTTATGGTATTAATATTCTTGACAAAGAATCTAACACACGGAGCTCAGTCTCCATGAACACGACTGCAGTATTTTAGGTCACCAGCTAATCGAACACCACAACATCATCATCATCATCATCATCATATCGCAATATAAGAATTCCTAAACTATGGCTAAGGGACCTCCAACAACCCATACCCCATATATATACAGAATAGATATAACTTTTATCGATATTGCATTAGTCTTTGAGTTAGGGTAACAAACATCTTAATGGCCATTTACCTTACAACTACCTAATCCATTGACATATATGTCTTAGGTTATACAAAGTTACAAATCCTTTTAGTCTCATTAGAGGACTTTGGGCACCTGCTATAAATACTTTATATGCATGTATTTTTTGATTTGTTTGTTTGCGAGTCCAAGTTCTTGACTCCTGTTCAGAGGTGTTCTCACCAACATATATGTCCCTGATATAATTTTTAGCTACCTAATTTGTATTGTAATGCTTAATTAATCACTGCAAGATGGCTTCAATCAAATACTACAAACTGTAATAGTGGGTATAATTCTTCCCGAGTTTCATAATTAAAAGAGCTTAACGAATCTAAGTACATATATATTGTCTACATAATTAAGAGCTTAACAAAAATGTTGTCCCGCTGCTTTGCCCAACATATACAGTAGCGATATTATGGAATTGTATGAGCACTTTGGTTATATATACTGGTTATAAAATCTTTATGTCGTTTTGGTTCGAAGAGAAACTTAGAAGAAAATATATGAAAAAAATAATAATAATTAAAAAAATAAAAAACTAAGAAAATATTTTTTTGTCTTAAAATCTACTACCATGATTCTATATGGTAATTAATAA
Organism: Dracaena cambodiana; assembly: GCA_036321105.1. Classification (NCBI taxonomy): domain Eukaryota; kingdom Viridiplantae; phylum Streptophyta; class Magnoliopsida; order Asparagales; family Asparagaceae; genus Dracaena; species Dracaena cambodiana. The sequence continues at coordinate 3,245,860 of JAYEPQ010000004.1, forward strand.
TACCAAGCAATACTCTCTCCCATTTTCTCTTAATTTCCTCCGAGTTTCTTTTGTATTTTCAATTTTTTTTCTTATTTCTTTCTCGAATTAAACATGTTTAGGTTCCTGAAAATGTGAATGTGATGCTGATCAATTCTGTAACCAAGTTTAGATTTTTTTTTTTCTTCTCCCTTCAGCATGAATTAGAGGGCCTCAGATTGTGTGAAAATCTTGCAAATTAAGTTTAATTTGTTGATTATACAACTTAATTTGCTAGTAAACACTAGCTAGCATCAACATATTGCCAATATTTGACTTTAGTAGTGTGTTATCCTGTCACATATTATTATTTATTGCATGGGTTTTTGAATCTAAACCACTCTTGAATTTTGTCTGGTGGAGTGTCTAGTTACCATCAAATTAGATATAAATTAATGAATATTTTTAATTTTTTAAAAAAATTATTTTCATCGGATATTGATGGTAATCTAACTCATAAAAACTTTATCCTAAATATTTCATTAATCGTTTTTTAATAGAATACGGGTGAATATATCCATCGTTATTATAAAAAAATAAATAATAATAATAATAATGGATTTGTTTTGACTGTAGAGTGGGTCAACCTTCTTCCTTTCACTTTGTCATGCATTTGACTTGTATCTTAAAAAAATCAAACTAACTCTGACTGCAGCATGAACGAAAAGTCTAAGAGATTAAAAAGTTAATTGAAAACTTGCCTCTTTTAAAAGTATGAACCAAATTTTACTTTTTTACTGCAGCTAGGTGGGTCAGTTAGCCAACTGGTAGGTTTTACAAGAAACTAGAAGTCTCATTGTCACTAAATAATGTTGAATAAGTCTAGAAATTGTGACATTTTCTAGACTTATTGTACTAAGTCCAGATGATGGGCATGAGACTAATTATAACTGAGAGCTTAAAAAATCAAAGCCTTGGATGTATCTACATGTGTCAGCTCTACCAACTCTATGAATTCTATAAAAAAAAAAGTTTTTTTTTTTTTTTTTACTTTGAATAATTAAAGAGGTCAAAATGAAGGATTTTTCCTATGGAAAATGTGTTTGGTATAAAAAGGGAATTTTGTTTCCTTTTGTTTTGACATAGGACCAAGATAAGTTTTTAGGTAAGATATGGAGATTAAGGTTTGGTAATGCTAGGTGAAACTTTAGACAAACTAGGTTGGACTCGTCGTCGACAATGAGTTTTTAGATGATAGGTATCCGGGTTGATTGTGATGCATTAAATTCTGAATCTTAGATCTGTCCATTCTCATCTCTAGCTCTACGTGCAAATCCACTTAACGAGTGCTTGTGTACACTACTATTTGCTTGCTACTAGTGAGATTATGTTTTCAATGAAAGCTCAAAATATGTCATATTACGTGTAAAATTGATGATCATTAAGAGACGTGCTTTGCTCTTAATTTGAGTTTATATTATTAGAAATTAACTATCAAGATCTACTAGACCCCAAAGCTAACCCATTTTTGAGAAAAGGCTTGGAGACTAAGTGCCTAATATTAGCTTTAGTTGGTAAACCAAGTGCATCAACACTAGACAAAATCACATCAGTTTCATTTATTAACTGATTTCTTTTCACAAACTAATTTAAGATGGTGGGCTCACTAATTAACAAGAGATCAGCAAAGCTAAGCTCTCTCTATCGGGAGTATGATCAAGAGCCTTTGGTTGTGTTTAGACACAAATTGTTTAATTAGTATAATAAATATTGTTTGATTAAAATTGAAATTTCACTCTAAGTGTAGTTATCAGTGGGTTTAGGTTTAGGTAGGTTTGGACTTTAATTATGCATCATGACTTGGTGCTTTAATTTGGTAGGATCCACATCTTTCTTAGAGTTTGTTGAGTAGTGTGTGACATAAGAGTGGTGTAAGCTCAACGTAATTAAGCTTACAGGTTAATTAATTAATTAATTACTAATTAGCTTGATTTGGGTCATGCAAATGTAAAATGGTGCCGCAAGTACTTTAATGTACTGCTCCATTGTACTGTTCAATCTTGCGGCACTGAGGAATCTGGGAAATAAAATTCTGACTGTAGTGAAGCAATATAATAATAGTAAGTACAATCAGATTTTGTTTCCTCTCTCTCTCTCTGTCTTTATTTATATATATATATATATATATATATATATATATATATATATATGAAAAATGGAAATGAGCTACATGCAAGTTATCTGAACTGTAATTTATTTCCACTATCTTCAATAAAAAAAATTTAAAAATTTCTTTTGGATTACGATCTCAACTTCTTAGAGTTCACTCATACCCGATTTCTTGGGTTTTAATTTTGATTTAGTTCTCAATCAAGTGGACACAAATTTTAACAGTTTTCAATGAATAAACATTTTGTATCCACTTGATGAAAGTGTAAATGAACTTTAAAATTCTTGAAATTTAATCTTGTTAAAACTAAAAATGTAGAGATTCTAATTCTGGAAAAAACTTAAAGGAGAATCATTAGATTACTGTATTTTTTCCGCTAACTCACGTAATCTTTCCTGAGCTGGCAGTTCACCTACAGTAATCCATATATATATATATATATATATATATATATATATATATATATATATATATATATATATATATATATATATATATATATATGTGTGTGTGTGTGTGTGGATTACTGTAGGTGAGCTGCAGCACAGGAAAAGTTACGTGAGTTAGAGGCAAAATTATAATAATCCAATAATTTTTCTTCAATTTTTCTTTATAATTACTATTTTTAATTGCTTAACTTCTTTCGGATTAAATTTCATAAATTTTGGAGTTCATTTACCATTTGATCAAGTGCATACAAAATGTTGTATTCATTGAAAACCGTTAATTTTGTGTTAACTTGATGGAGGACAAAATCAAAACTAAAATCCAAGAAATTGGGTATGAGTGAACCCTAGGGCGTCAAGATCATAATCCAAAAGAAATTTTTTAAAAAGATTATTGGAGATAGTGGAAATTAACTGCAACTCAGATAATTTGCGTGAGCTGTCAGCTCATTTTCATTTTTCTCATATATATATATATATATATATATATATATATATATATATATATATATATATATATATATATATATATATATATATATATATATATATATATATATATATATATATATATATATATATATTAACAATAATAGAAATGAACCGCCGCCTCACATAAGTTACCTAAGTTGCGGTTCATTTCTACTATCTCCAATAAATTTTTTTTAAAATTTTTTTTATATTGTGATCTCAGGGTTCATTCATACCTAATTTCTTAGGTTTTTGTTTTAATTTAGTATTCTACAAAATATGTACAAAATTAACTGTTTTTTGGTAAATACAACATTTTGTATCCACTAGATAAAGGGGCAAACAAACTTCAAAATGCATAGAATTTGATCTAAAAAAAACTAAAGAGACAGCGATCATAATTCTTAAAAATATATATATATATATATATATATATATATATATATATATATATATATATATATATATATATATATATATATATATATATATATATATATATATATATATATATATATATATATATATATATATATATATATGTATATATGTGTGTGTGTGTGGACATTCCAATTTATCTATAAATACTTGAGTTGGCGTACAGATATCCAACTAAGTTGCAAAAATCACAACTGCTAATGATTTTCTAAGCTATATCGAAATGTCCAATAAACTTGCAAAATAACATGATCTTTTGGATATTGTTAAAAAAAAATAATTCATGATACTTTTAGATGAATGATGAATATACAAGAGAAAAGGAAATCTCTTCATCGTACACATAGTTTTAATTATTTTCATTTTAATAATTTTTGTACTACAGCGGACATTAGGAATCCTAAAAATCATAATTATTAGGGGATTTTGCATATATATTCCTAAAATCTTTAAAAATTAGATTTTAGTTCTTGAAATCTTAATATTTTAAATTTACTCTCCTAAATCCTTTAAGTTATTTCATTTTAGTCCATCCGTTAGGTATTCTGTCCAAATAAATGGCAGATTTTAATTTTAATATTTTAGAGGTGGAGGAAATGTCTGAAATACCCCAAGTCCTAAGTTAGAGATTTACAAGATGCGGAATATAGGGTTAGGAAAAAAAGAAAAAAGGAAGAGATAGATATTAACTAGGAGAGAAGAGAAACAGAGAAGAAGAATAGAGAAGAGAACTCAATAAGAAGAGGAAAAGAGGAGAGAGAAGGAAGAAAGTACTTAAGTGAAGTAACTCAAGAGTATAACGAAAAATTCGGGGCAAAAATTAAACTAGCCTAACGGAAGTTACCCAAGGGGACTAGAGTGAAGTAACTTAAATGATTTGGGAGACTAAATTCAAAATATGAAGATTTCAGGAACTAAAGTCTAATTTTTAAAGATTTAAGGGACATATATGTAAAAACCCCTAATTATTAGTATATCTCACTAATTTAAAATATATTCCTAAATTAGGATATTTGACAAATTCTCTAATTTATTAGCATATTTCAGGATATCTTTCTAAATTAGTATATTTAGCAAATCCCTCTAATAAGGTTGATTATGCTGATTGAAGGCTTTATATAATTATTATCAAATTATATATTCTCTTGTATTTGTTTTTTATATTTGCTTCTTTTACCTATAAAAAGATGACCATTATACCGTTTATATACATATCAGAATAAAAAACTATTATGCTCTCTCAGTATATATTTTCATCAATAATTAGGTTAGTGGTTTATAGGGGCCGATTGATTCATGAAAAATAGATATTAACATATTGTTGTATTTGTCTATGTACGAGATAGGGGATAACGACTACAACAACTACAACAACAACTAAGCCTTTTATCCCAAATACTTGAGGTAGGCTACATGAACCAAAAGAGAATCACGCCGAATCAATTATGTCCCAACGAAATTTATGTTTTGGCTCATGTCATAATATGTGATAATGTTTTACGTTAACTGTCAACAGTCTACCGCAACCATCCTCATTTATCCTAACTTGAGACAGACAGTGAAAAGATACATCTTTAAGCACAATACTGTCGGAGTTGGGATGAAGACTGTATTAACATATTGTTATATTTATATATTCCATTGTTGCATGTTTGTAACCCTGACATCTGGAAATTTATGCTACAACTCGTTCAGCTGCTCGATCGATATCATGTCCACAGAGTTGAACCGTATATATAAATTTATATTTATAAATTTTATTTTCTAGTCAAATTAGTATATATATATATATATATATTTACAATATTATTCAAATTGAAGAGTAAATCGAAGAGTGACATGGGTGTGGCCAACCAATTACACGCTTGAGCTAGCAAGTTGAGAATGATGTGTTACTGTCGAGAAAAGCAACTTTTGGAAAAAAAAAAAGAAAAAGGCTCACGAACCAACCCCGTCCAGTTTCATAACAATCCCTTCGCTTCTTTGAGATCAAAGATTACGAATTATAATAAGATTTATTTTGTTTTCATTAGGTGTACAAGAGATAAATATAACATCTTATATCTAATTAATTAACAAAATTAAAAAAAAAAAAGATGAATGATTCTGTTAATATATAGAACATTGATTCAATTTCAAAATTTCTCTCAGTCGAATCACATAAATTTAGACCTTATAAATCGTAATATATTATTTAGAAATTAGTTAATAACTAATTGTTTGATATATATAGCATGAGCAATCCAAATGCTCCTTCGTTTTGGATTTTCTAAAATGTTCGAATTGAGATGATCTTGATTTAGCCAACTCAAATCTAAAGAAGTAAAATGTTAATTACAAAGATACATCATTAATTAATTGGGCCATTTGTTTTGTTAAAGGAAATACTCTCACTGATCCATTAACGCAACCTAATTAATTAGCTTAAGTTTTTTTTTATTTATTGTGATCTTGTGCATGAACTTCAAAATTGCTAAGTGCACTCAATGCATGCAGATATAAATATATATATATCAATTTGGGTGCCAGGTATGTCATTGTTAAATAACTCAATGCAAATTAACAATCTCTTTTATGCTAATAATTAATGAGATCTCAGCAATCTATCAAAAAGTCAAATTTGTACGACGATCTACAAGCCACCTGGCTACAAGATTCTAAGTGTTTGGACACAAACTTAATTAAATTGTCATTAATTAAAATGTCTCGTATGCAAACAATGCAAATTAATTATAATGTACTTGAACCTGCAGCGCAATCGACCACAATGTCGATTTCGATCTTCTTGACCTCAAACCTCTCTTATTTATTTATTTATTTTATTTCATTTTTGTTTGCATATAGCATGCCATCTGAAGAAGAGGCGTGCACGGGTATGCGTGCGTGCGTCTCTCTCTCTAACTAGCTAGTTAGAGAACCCACCCGAACAAACATGTTACCTCTTGACTTTGAAGTCAAGAGGACCGACCATCAATGTAATCAAATTTCAAATGCTTGAGCCATCACAATACACAATGGTTGGTAATTTTTTGGACAGTTAAGTATGAAGTTCTTGTCAATAATGTACTCTCTTTCCCTTTCCGTCCAGACATTAACATCAATATATACTATGTACAGATTCTTCGTGCCAACTGTTTTCAGTAGAAAATAAATCTCCTTACATTGATATTGATGCAGATTACAACTGTTTTCAGTAGAAAATGAATCTCCTTACATTGATATTGATACATATTACAACTTAACCGGATCACAATTAAAAAGAAGAACAAGAGAGAGAGGATCATTTCTCGATTGCTCCCTTTTAAAGAATTGTGGAAGCCTTGTACGTTGATAACGATAAGTGGATTGATGAAGGTGGATTGATGAAGAAGGTTATCTCTGCAACTTTGTGCTGCTGAATTTTTGCAGCCTCTTGATTTCTATTTATATGCATGAAAGGATAGAAATCTCTTCTTAATGATAATCCAATCAAATATGTAATTTTTCCTGTTAATTGAATCTTAATTGAAGATTTGAAATCTTCAATTTGGAGTAATTGAATATAATTAGATCTGCGTTTCTGTTGTGAATCTCGGGTAGAGTTAGCCTCACCAACATGATGGGCTTTTCTAACCCTAGCTACTAAGTTCTTTACTCTTCATTATAAGATAATTATATTTTACAACTATTCTACCTTATGGGGTAATTTTATGGGGTAATTGTATGTAGAAGCGAAAAAATTGTTGACCACTCTGTAAAAATGCAAAAGCAGACAAGCAGCCTAACAAGAAAGAAAGAATGCACATTACATATCACGACTCATAAAATAATAATGAATCGAAGTAGAAATTGATAGGAGTTGGTCCACGGAAAAGGCAAGTTAAAATGCTATGGTGTAGACCCCCCACACACACAAGCACACACGCACATATATAACAAGCATGCCATATGAAAAAAGTCCTAAACATACCAAACGTCAAATGCATTTAAACAACCTTGCAGAGTACATTGATTTTTCCTTCTCTAGTGCCGTGCCATGTTACAAACCTCAAAAACATCTAAGAACCTAAATTTCTTTATCTGTTATCATAATCACAACACCTTGGCATATCTCCATAGATTCATTCACCTCTTGCCGCGATTTATTACCTATTTGGGAAAGCTTTTCTTCAATACAAAGTCAAACAATCAGGCAAGTACAAAGTCAGCCTACTAATCACCTGACTAACACAGCATCTCTAATTCAATGGTACTGATTGTAGATACTAAAAAAATAATAAAAAATATAATATAATATATATATATATATATATAATTAAAAAATAAATAATAATAATTAAAAAAAAATGGGCGGGTGCCCACCCGCGGGAGAAGTCCCGCGAGTGCCCAGTACCCGCGGGAGCGATCCCGCAGGTGCCAACCCGCGAGTTGTTTTCTGCTTCCGTTTCGCCTGTTTCCATTGTTTATTTTCCTGATATCCCGTGATCCGATTTTTCAGGAAGGATTGAAGCCGAATTTCGAGTGGATTCAGTCTATAAAATACAGAAATTTAGTCGGAGAAAGGACTTTTGGGATTCTTGGACTTTGGGAAGATTTCGGACGAGCTCGGAAAATTGAGAAGCGGAGCAGAGCCATTTTCTTCCAGTCGGACGGTCAACGGAGACATTAACGAGGCTCCATCGCCACCTTAACCCACACAAAAAAAGGGAATAAATTAATATTCCCGTTCTTGTAATTTCTCAGTTGTAAATCTCAATATTTTCATTGTAATCAAATAATTTTGCAATGGAAAGAGAAACCCAATTTTTGAGCAAACAAGAACTGGCGAGTGGCATCCCGCGGTTGCCAACCGCGGGTGCCAACCCGCGGCTTGCAACCGCGGGTGCCAACCCACGGGTTGCACTCCGCAGGAGCGAACCCACGGATACAAACCCACAGTTGCAAGCGCGGGTTGCATCCCACAGATGCCACCGACGGGTTACGTTCAATGGACACAACCCTCATGTCTCTTCGAGCACGCCTATGGTGAGCACACTATATACACCAAGAATTTTAATCCCTCTATCAGAGGCGTGTGGGGCCCACACAACTACTCAGACTAGTGTGCACTCCAGAAGAATCCACAGAAGGGTTGGAGAACAATCTGATGCTGGAAAAAAGCTCAGCCCTGAAATATTGCAGACTCTCCAATATTATGAACCAAATTTGCGACGCAAGAGGCGTCAAGATGCAAATAGAGAGGAGAAGATACCTCAAGATTTGAGAGAGTATCTCAATTGGAAGAAAAACTCCTCACAAAATATTCCTCACTACCAATGCAAACAGTTGATTTCAACTGTTCTATCAAACTGTCAATGCAACTCAAAACGGTCCGTTTTTGAGCGGATCACCGAGTCCAAAAGAATACGGACGGTGAAAAAGGTGTACTCTGGAACCGATCTACCTGCTACCCCATCACATATGGTTAATAAAGGCAAAAAGGTGGTCGGAAACAACCCTTCGGATAAGAAAATCACTCCAGGATCAAAACGAGTTTCTATTGAACCAGAGGGCGCGCTTCTAGAAGAAGTCTCTGAAAGGCTTGAGAGACAAGAAAAACGTCTCGAACAGCAAGAGGAGACCATAGAAGAAATGAAATAATTTTTAATTGAGTTGTTGGCTCAAACTAGGAAAAACCAATCCTCGTCGTCTATTTCTAGTCGACAAGAAAGAAAACGGCCTGTCCAAATAAATGAGGACAGCGACGACGAGAATGAAGAAATTCCTCCTCATTCCAGAGAGGAAGAAAAAGTGAAGGTTATCATCAACCCTCACGCAGAGAAAATAGAGAAGATGGAGAATCAACTACAAACTCTTCTTCATCGAAAGAAATTGCAAGAGGTGGGGGTAGTCCGTCCCTATCATATAGAATGGGAGACCGTACCTTACCCTGCAAAATATAAACCGTTGAATTTTCAGTCATTCGATGGTAAAGGTTCGCCGCAACAGCACATCTTCTACTTCCTGTCGCAGACAGGACATCTCATGGGGAATGATCCGACTATGACTAAGATATTTGCGAGCACTTTACGGGGGCCCGTATTTACCCGGTTTATGCAGCTACCCTAGGGAACAATTAAATCATGGGCTGATGTAGAACGTGAGTTCATAGCCCGATTCTTTGAAGATGATACAGAAGTCTCTATACTATCTTTGCTAGCAGCGAAGCAAGAAGAAGGCGAAACGGTCAAAACTTATGTCGAGCGGTTCCGAGAGCTTTCTGTTCGATGCCCACATGGCATGACGCAGGACAAACTTGTGGAAACCTACAGACATAACTTGTTGACCGATATCCTAAACAATATGGGCTCGGTCGAATTCAAATCATGGAAAGATCTGCTTAAGGAGGGTGAACAGGCCGAAGAAATACTTCGACGCCTCGAAATGCAGTAGTCTGCAACCGGAGGCAGTACAAATGAATCTTCATTCCTTTTTTCCCGTTCTAAAGGGAAAGACATAATGGCAATGGCGGTAGAAAGCAACACAGCAAAGTCACCCAGGCTTCAAACAAAGTCGCCCAGGCTTCAAAAGCAGTATTCGTTTAAGGATGAACATACTGCTACTATGTTCAATCTACTCAGCAAACGCAAGATGCTTAAGTTGCCAGAGAGTAAGAGGCCGGAAGAGATAGGGAAGACTAACGATCTAAATTAATGCCTGTACCATCGGATTGTAGGTCACCCCACAAAAAATTGTTTTATTCTAAAAGATAAAATTCAAGCGTTGATTGACGCTGGAGCAGTTCAGCTCAAAGCTGAATAAAGAAGGAGTTAGAGCTAACTCCGATACATTTAATGTGTGTGGTATAAAGGTACCACTTGAGCTCACAATAATTCCCAAGACGAGCTCAGGGCGGTTAATTTAAACCCCCATAAAAAAATAAATAAAAAAATAATAAAAAAAAATAAAATAAAATGAAATAAAAGAATAAAAAAAAATGAACTACCCAACGCTAATAAGGCTACGGGAAGAGAAAAAATTTCTCGCCAACTCCACCATGCTGGGGGTAAAAAGAATGAATCACCCAATGCCGTCAAGGTAACGGAAAGAGAACCAGTTTCTCGCCAACCCCTTCATGCTGGGGGTAAAAGTATGAAATGCCCAATGCCGCTAAAGCAAAGGGTAGAGGAAAAGTTTGGTATTTAAACTCAAATGAAACCCTCGACAACTCACCATGCTGAGGATAATAGCATGGCTAGCCCAACTCAAACGGTAGTTGGTAAAGGCAAATTAAACCCGTTGATAGCTGGGGGTTTGCTAAAAATCCCACAACAAATCTGTCACAACAGTATTCTTATCAAATATAAGGATACATCACTGCCCTGCGCTGCTAAGGCAAAGGGAAGAGGAAAAGTTTGGCATTTAAGCCCAAACAAAATTCTCAATAACTCACCATACTGAGGGGAATAGCATGGCTAGCCCAACTCAAACGGTAGTTGGTAAAGGCTAATCAAATCCGTTGATAGCTAGGGATTTGCTAAAAATCCTAATCAGATAAATTTTTTTTGTCACATTAAGATTTCACCTCTGACAACAAAATATTTCTCGTCATTTTTTTCTCCAGCAGAGCAAGTGACCTCCAAAATATTTATCAAGTTAAAATCATACCTCTGACATCATAATTCAAAATCAAAAGAGATAAAATCCTAATTAAATCGATCCCCTGTCACGTTAAGATTTCACTTTTGACAGAAAAGAAAATTCACACTTCATCAAGTCCAACATTACAACCTCTGATGAACGTGCCTTTGATGTCGTTAAGTTAAAAATCACCTCTGACGAAAATTATCTCCCTATCAAGTTAACAGTTACCTTTGATAGTCCGATTCCAAAGCTAAATACGTTAACCGTCACCTCTGTTTAGTCAGCTTGTCCCTATCACGACCAGATCCTCTGAATAGGTTAAGCTCCAAGGCACGTTTAATGTCACCTCTATCTTTCCCTGATCCGTCATACTAGATGTCACTGAACGGTTAGGATTAAAATAAGCACGTTAATATTATATCTCTGCTTAACCTAAAATAAGTATGTTAACATCATACCTCTGGTTGTCATCTAATGAGCACGTTAAAATCATACATCTGCTTATTATAGAAAAATTGAACATGTTAACAGTTATCTCTATCTACCCAATATTTGACACGCCTCATAGCAAAAAATAAATAAATAATAAAAAAATAAAAAATAATAAAAAATAATAAAAAATCCAAAGTATTTCGAAATTCTGTACGGCTCAATACAGAACTTCGAAAACTTTGGAGGGGTTATGTAGATACTAAAAAAAATAATAAAAAAAATATACTAAATATATATATATATATATATATATATATATATATATATATATATATAAAATAATAATTAAAAAATAAATAATAATAATAATAAATTAAAAAAAAATGGGCAGGTGCTCAGCACCGGCGGGAGGAATCCCGAGGGTGCCCAGCACCAGCGGGATTTTCTCCCGCGGGTGGGCACCCGTGGGAGGGCTCCCGCGGGAGCGATCCCGCAGGTACCAACCCGCAGGTTGTTTTCCGCTTCCGTTTCGCCTGTTTCCGTTGCTTATTTTCCTGATATCCCGTGATCCGATTTTTTAGGAAGGATTGGAGTCGGATTTAGAGCGGATTCAGTCTATAAAATACAGAAATTTAGTCGGAGAAAGGACTTTTGGGATTCTTGGACTTTGGGAAGATTTCGGGCAAGCTCGGGAAATTGAGAAGAGGAGCAGAGCCATTTTCTTCCAGTCGGACGGTCAACGGAAGCATTAACGAGGCTCCATCGCCACCCGAACCCACACAAAAAAAAAGGAATAAATTAATATTCCCGTTCTTGTAATTTCTCAGTTGTAAATCTCAATATTTTCATTGTAATCAAATAATTTTGCAATGGAAGGAGAAACCCAATTTTTGAGCAAACACTGATGACAATATCCATCGCTCAATGGTTTATTGTGATCAAACTTGAGAACTAGTATGCATAAAAGGAAATGCATTACAATTACAGAATGACACAAAGCAAGACAACTAGCATTCAAAATAACAAGAACTACAGTATCAGAGATGCATCGAGTCTCTGACACGAGCTACATTGTTGCAAGCACCAGATAAATAGTCAGCAGTTACATTGTTGCAGCACCCAGATAAATGGTCTGTGCTGACGAGTTCTAACTTGTTGATGCCACAAGCCAGACACAAGTATAATATAACTTGCAATAGAAAATTATAATGCGAACAAAATAAATAAACAAAATAACTCAGAGTAACTAGCCAAAACTCAAAACCTGGTGTCAAAAGGCCAACCCTTTATAATGCTAAGTAACGAGAGAAGCTCAAGACAACACAGAATAGCAAGATCTTAAAAGGGAAACAAAAAAGAAAACATCCATAAACCCAGACTTGTTCATTACAATGAAAATAAGAGACCATTTCAAAGCAATTCCCTATTTAGCATTTGTGAGAAACATGACTGCATGAGTAGCCAATAAAGAACAACAAATTCGTCTTCATATGTAAAAACAAGTAAGGGGCAGTTCTGCTCAAGGAGGAGGCACAACAATGCCAGTGAAATCCATAATCGGCTGGCGTCTGAACTTTGAGACTTGATGGTCCCCTTATGCTTGCACCGAAGCTATTAAGCTAAGTATATATAAGCAAAGAGTGTTGGCACCTAAAATTTAAAAATAATAAATCTGACTTTTTAAAGGATGTGTCACAAACTTAAATATCTGATTACACCAACAGAAAAGAACAAGAAAAAAGAACCACCTAATATTTCTGAGCACCGGCATTTCCTTGGATTATAGTTAACTCTAAAATTATGATAGTCAATGAGCTGTTTCCCGCTGCAGCAATCTTAGGCAAAAGATAAGATAATTAAGTGAAGTTACTGGTGTGCAATAAATTATGGATATGATAAAACGAAAAGCATAACATTTCACTAACTTATAAATTCAAAGACAGGATTAACAAGAGCCTATAGATACTGGAGGCTTGGAACAAAGAAACTTTCGGTGCTGAGAAAAATGGAAATAATATGCTAAAGATCCTTAATTCTAGAAAAGCAGAAACTAACAGGAAAAAGGCACAGAATTAAAGGAAAAATAATAATCACAAGAAAAAAAAAATAACAATAACAATGCCAGCAATTACATTCATTATTGTAGATTTCTTCAATTTTGATATAGATTGCACTTTGAATGCATACAGAAGCATGAAAACAGTCCATGAAAGAGTGGCCAATCACCATAAACTGTACAATGCTTCTTGTCCTGCCTGATAAAATTTTCTCTAGGAATTCTTTTTTGGGTGTTAAAAACCAACATAATTTAGTTGGTCATGCACGGCAGCACAATTTAGTTTACAAGAGAATGGATTATGCTGGTATTTGTTTGAGTCAAACTTCTCGATACAAGAAAATTTTGAAGCATAAATATCACAGTTGATACTCACAGGTCCAATATTATATCAAAATATCGTATTGGACTTTAAGGCACCCAATACAGAATATAATATGTAATATTGATATGATAATGCCGATATTATGAGCCAAATATACAATATAGTATGTAATATTGATATGATAATGCCGATATTATGTGCCTGATATTGTCAAATCCGATACTATAAATCATTGATTAATACGAATTATGATATTTTAATCCTCCTTCACGATATGCATAGCTTCTAACTTCGCATAATCATATAAATTATATTAAGATGTTGCAATAGCCAAGGAAAAGGTAGAACCTGTAACCTTAATTATCCTATAGTGCAAGTTGTAACGGAATTGCAAATATGCACGTTCCCTCTAAATGACAAGAAATCAGATCCTAGCAAGGATACTTGAGACTATGATATGTATGATCCATCTGACTATAATATCCCTAACTCGAATAGTAAAAAATTAATGTAGTTTATAACTAAATTAGAGTAGTCATAACTAGCCTTTTTGAGAGAAGAATCTGTGGTTAATCATAAACTATTTTAACAATTGATATTATATTGGAAGTTTAGAATATTCCTACAAGAATATCCTGCCAACAGGTAGCATATTCTTACGAGAATATGTTGTTAGCGTTGCGTTACCCAGATTCAGTGGGAGCATTGGTATCATAGCCAAGCACCAGTTGAAAGTATATGTACCCCATGGAACTAAGTGTTACACGGATCAAAATATCATACAATTATAGGTGTGGCTACCTCTAGAATCCATGGCGCACATCACCTGGTGAAGTGTTAATATATTACTATACCCATGTGACGAGAATGTTAGATCCTAAAAAGAGGGAATACTCCTAGCTCCAAAAGTCAAAAACCGGAGGAATCCGTGATTAATTATAAATTTAATTATTGGTATTATACCAAAACCTTAACATATTCCTAGTAGAATATATTGCCGGCGGATAGTATATTCTTACAAGAATATATTATAAGCGTTCCACTATCCAGATTCTAGATAGGGGCGTTACAATAATCCTTCCCTACACAAAAAAAATTGGCATGTGTGATACTCCTAAACAAGCGTGTGGCCATGATGTCCGATACTCGCAAATGTCTAAACTTTTAAATTATATATAAATGAAGTGTGTCGTCCTCCCTTGACAAAAGCTAATTCTTTTCCTATTAAAATTAACTAAATTTAGGTCAATATATACATAATTTGGTGTGTCTGGTATCCGGTCACCTATATGACGGTGTCCCATGTCAGAATATGAGCCTTGTGTCCATGACTAAAGATCATTGCAGTTAGCCCACACAACAAACAACCAAAGGACAGTAGTAAGACATATCTAGGTCATCATATTAGCATAACACACGAAATTATTTGTATCGTCACATTTGAACATTAAGTTTAAAGCATGCATAGAGGCTACCAACAAATGTAAAAAAAAAAAAAAATTCTCATGTCAGAATAATTACTTGCATTTGTTTTTCATTATAGAAAAATAAAGTTAAATTCATTTGTACATAGCCCGGATTAGACTGACTTATGGTCAAGTTCTTGCATAAGAAGACGTGCCATGAGAGTTGCTTATGCCATTAGATTTATCAATTTCCTTACAAGGTTGTTCAACATGTTCAATCTAAAAAAAGAAAAAGGAAAACTCCCATAAACTAAGTTTTAAAGACATGATGAAAAGAGAGGACACCTAAACCAGATCAATCAAATCCTTTGGAAAGACAATTTAGAGTTTAGACTTGTAACCAGACAAATCTGCAGAAGGAAATGCAATGCACTGTACAGTCTGTACATAAGAGAATTTATAAAAGCACACACTTTATTTATTTCTTTTTGAGATTCTTAAAATTTAAGAATCAAATGGTGGACGACATTTTGCTCTTCATTAGCTCAATGATCGAGTAACATTGTTCCCTTCCTATCAAAAGCCATCAAACAGTATATAGAGAAGTATGTTTTTCAGATAGAATTTGCGAGTTGTTTATGCAAGGAGAAGTTGGCAGACCCATGGAGTTCTATATTTAGGCAGTTTCAGTTCAATTATACAGTTGTGTGCTTGTCAATCTCAGCTCCTCCTTCTTTGAAGATTTAAAATGTAAAACTAGAAAAGAAGAACAATTTTAAAAATAATTAAAAAAAAATAGAAGAGAGGGAAACGGAATTGGATATGGATTCTCTATTGTCATTGACAAGACATTAAGTGAGTATCATGTATAATCCACCAGACTAGTGAGAAATGGAAACAAATAAGAACAGGAATCCCTTGCGTTACATAAATTATAAGCCTATGTGAACACTTCTCCAAAATAGGAAACTACTCGGAGTATGCAGTTCAATTATTTGAAGCCACACCTCTTACTTGCATGATGTATATATAATTTGGCCAAGCTGTGTCTCTGGTCAGTATCGATCTGTCCCGACCAACTCATCTTGCTCCTTTTTCACAAAACTGGGCAGCCATAAAGCCAGCCAAATCAGTCCATCTTGCTCCTTACATGAATTTGAGATAGGCTTAAACCCTAAACTATTTCAGACTTCAAGTCACACAAAACTCACTCAACCCAACCAGGTTTACGTACATATTAGTATCCAAATTACGAAGTTCATATGTAGCAGATATATAAATAAATTTATGCATCACAGACAGTTCAAACAATGTTTAAAAAATTTGTTAGACGATTCTAGGCACCGGGGTCGACTAGAGCTGCCTACACCAGTGCCAGCATGCTTAGTCAGCAGCCTGACTATGGCATCTTGAAGGCTAGAGAGCTTACTTGGGTTTGTATTGTGTATATTTAACAATAATTTAGAAGAAAATTAATTAATACAATTGTAATAACAACACAATTGTATTGTTTGATTCAGGAAAAAGTTGGTTTATTCCATCTGAAACACCTGAACACTGAACTGAAAAAATATTGAATATAGGCCCAGCAGAAATTCTTGGTTTCCAAGTGGCTTTGTCTCTAAAGGATCCTGCTGAACTAAAACTTTTCAAAATGATCTGTAAGTAGCTCTTGTAGAATCCAATATGAATCTGATTAATTGCTTATCCATTTGAAATTTTAGCCAAGCTGTAACTGAATTGTGGCATAGCACAAACCAAGTTTATTGCTGAAACAAGTAGAAGATAGAGTACTAACTGAATTGGCCCGAATCATACGCACAACTGTCCGTGCATGTACATATTTTAATAAATACATTTACATACAAGTGCGTGCATGTAAATGGTTATCAAGTTTAACCACCAATGGTCCATATATAGATCCAATAAGACAAAGTTTTCAATTGTTGGATTCACACCTACATGATAGGTACCTATACGATTGGTTCAACTTCAAGATCCAAAATCATACTATCAGGTCAGATCTCGGCACACCCATAGCCATATGCTAATTATTAGTTATTTAATTTGTTCAATGAAACCCTTGGCTTATAGTCAGATGCTAGAAAATCCTGAGTATTGTTAACTAAGATTAACGACTGAAAAACGTCAAACCAAGGCTAATATGGAATTTCCTAATGTTGAAATATTAATTGTGTCATAACCCCAAAGAGATTTATTAATTAATGAAAGATTACTTGAGAAGTAATGACAACTAATGAGCTCCATTTCAGTTCTATGGTGTTAGTTAAAACCATATACTTACGATGGACTTGATTTGCAATGCCAATACAGGAAACTGCATACATAATTCACAATATTCAGGTGAAATTTTTATATTGCAAATGGGAGAGGGTATTTTAATGAAATTAAATTCATCAAGCATACAAAGAAGTAATTAAATTAAAGGTTTTCCTTGAAAAAACTAAGTCCGTCACTATTAGAGAGTCAGTACCACTCCTTATTATGATTGTATACTAAGTTAATTAGCAAGTTTTGCATATTAAGAAGTTGCACAAGTGACAGGTAACAAGTTAAAAACACTTGTCCCCTTTATAACCATCAAAACCTATTAATTGTACCTTTCCACATAAATGCATCCTATGTTAGCTATATGTAAATAAAACTTCCAAAAATACGCGAGCAAGTCATTACCAATCTAGCCTTGCTCATTCATCTATCCTTGAAAAAAAATTTAACAACGAAAATTCGAGCAACTCATCCCAATTGACCCAAGACTTGCAACCTCTCAAGTGGAAAATTCACTTTTACCTAAAGGGAGTGGAGAAAACCCAAAAGTTCCTCTTTTTTATACACGTATGGCCCAAATCTACCCAATATCAATTGCCAAAAGATCAATTTTCTCAATGTAACACCATGATAAATGCAACCCCAAATTAATGACTGTATTCTGTGCAGATAGAGAAGAAAGCTGAACAGGGCAAAATCAAAATAATCTTACCAAAATAAAATAAAATAATCCACTGCCAAAGCAGGCAAAGAGTATATTGAGATGAGAAATTAAAACCTATCCCTCACGTCCAAGAATTATCAAACGCAGCCAAAGTAATCGCCCTCGAAAACTCCGAGAAGCTAATCCTCCCATCCCCATCGGTATCCGCCTCCTTGATCATCCCGGTCAACTCCTTGGCCGTCAGCGCGTGCCCAAGCTTCGCCATTGAGTGCGCGAGCTCGGCCGCC
This sequence comes from Dracaena cambodiana, assembly GCA_036321105.1. Classification (NCBI taxonomy): domain Eukaryota; kingdom Viridiplantae; phylum Streptophyta; class Magnoliopsida; order Asparagales; family Asparagaceae; genus Dracaena; species Dracaena cambodiana. The sequence continues at coordinate 3,264,404 of JAYEPQ010000004.1, forward strand.
GTGATGAACCCGTTCCCATCTCGATCAAACATCTTGAACAGCTGCTTCAGCTGGTCCTCAGTGTAGGGCGATTTGGCCGGAAGAAGCTCCGGAGCGACCAAAGCGACGAACTCGGAGAACTCGACGAGGCCGTTGCTGTTGGTGTCGGCCTTCTGGATCAGAGCTTCGAGCTGGTCCGGGCTGGGCTTCAGGCCGAGGGATCGGAGCAGCGATCCGAGCTCGAGCTGAGTGAGGCTGCCGTCGTTGTTCCGGTCGAAGGATCTGAAGATTTCCCGGAGTTCGGCCAGCTGTTCGTCGTCGAGCTTCACCGGCTCCGCGTTCTCGACGCCGCTCATCTCCGATCCGATCGATCGATCGTTTCTCTTCTCCGATCTCGAAATCTCGAGTCTCTCTCAGAGTTTTCAAGCGAGCATCATTTTTTCAGGAAATTGATCGGGATTGAGCGGATTCGGATTCGGATTCGTCAAGAGATCATTAGGGTTTGGATCCGGTAATTGAGGATCCGATGGGATCGGATCCAGAGGAGCAGGAAGAAGACGAAGAGAGGGGATTGAAATTATGGCTAGGGTTAGGTTTTGGATTTGGTGACCTTTCTCTGTTGTCTCTTTCCGAAGAATTGGTCGGCATCAGGATCCCCGTCAATCCCCCAACAAAAAAGGGAAGAAAAAAAAAATCAAAAAAAGTTATTTACTTGAAATTATTAAAAAGAAAATGGAGATCGAAATGGGCAGCGGCGGGAGGAGCGGGCTGATGGTGATGCGCTGTCCCTTAAATGCGCCGCTCCTCGAGTCCTGATGCTAACGTGCGCTGACCGGTTGTTTTCCGCGGCCGTTCCGGTGTACGGTGCCACGTCATCGGAATGAATGTCCGACGCGGTGGGAGGGACGGTGGAAAATGGAAAGAGGTTGGTGGGGTCCACCAATTTTCTTTTTTTTTTTTTTTTTTTTTTCGGATTCCTTTATATTTTTTGGAAGTGTGTTCATTGAAATTTTCCTCAAATTTTCATTAATTCTCGCTCCATGGAAAGGGGAATATAGTTAATGTGAAGATCAACCTCTCACCCTCTAAAATATTAATTAAAAAAAAAACCAACTTTTAGTTCGATTCATAGCAAAAGTTTTACTTTCTATTCATTTTTTTATGTCATTTTGCATAAACCAATAAGCCTCTTCACTCATTTAGAACATAAAATTATATCTATATTGAATTCTTATTTTTTCCTATTTTGTTTTTTATTGATTGTTTCAAAAAAGAAAAAAGCTAAGAATTAGGATTACGAAAAAAATTTCTCGTACTTTTTTTTATTTTTTTTATATGTATCTAGATCATGACAAAATGGTCAATGGGAAAGAGAGTATGGTGACCGAAAAAAATATAATAATCGTGATGACTTCCACATGGTTCACCAAAAATTTCAATTTTTTGGGCTCATGTGATGAACCGTTCAATTATTAGATATCAAACAGAATAATGACAAATTTGTCTTAAAAATCAGTAACAAACTGAATTAGCCGAGGTTGCCCTTGGCATTTTTGGGTGTGCCCTTAGAGGCTCCCTCAGGACATATTCCGTTTGGCGATTAATTACTGAATGGTAAGCATATAGTTTGGTGATTAAATGTGGAGAAAAATGACTCAATATTGTTTTTAAGCAACTCCTCCAATAATTTAAACCTGACTCCAAACTATTTAATTTGAATATCAAAACTAATAATATACCTTTAAAACGAGTTTAAGTCGATCAGTAACGTAGGAAACCCCAAAAAAAAAAAAAAAAAAACCACACATTTTCCTTGTGGAGCAGCCTGAATGAACCTTCATAAAAAATTATTTTCCCAAAGAGAGGAAAAAAAAAAAAAAGTGCCTGATTTGGTTCATATAACCTATCCCAACTATTTAGAATAAATAATAATAATAATAAGAAAGGGTACAGAACTAAACAGTATGACAATTGAAACATTGTCATGCGATAAAAATCAACCAACAACACATCATACCTTGTTCTTTAAATCAAATTCAATAGGCATGCAGCAAACACATTGCTGATGTTTTCGTCAGGGTTGGTTCAAATCTTTTCCTATGGTTGATGCTGATCGTAGTTTGTCAAAAGATTCACGGTGATAAACATCGAGCAAGCACGAAAAATATGCATAACGACATGACTACTGCCCATCACTTCTGCAGCATCCATTGAGCGATATCACTGCGAAAGACATTGCTTTCGTGTCTGCCCATTCTGTATCTCAGAGCGGGTGCAGCCAGAGCAAAGTGAGAGAACTGCCTGAACTGACCGTTCGTACCAGCTGGCCGCACTGGTTGCATCATAACAGCAATAGATGGGAAGGACTTGGGTCTGATGCTCAGCGGGGTGAAGAACAACTTCCCTTTGGGATCCCGGTCGTTGACCTTCACGTTAACCCTCTGGATTTGCTGCCCCTCTTTTGTTGTGTGCTTGGCACTGTTGCTGTTGTTGATCTTGGACGACGGATTCCCAGGAGAGCTGCGAATCTCTGCCGACGGCTTCATGCGGTCTAGGAACCGGAGGATCCTATTACCAAGGCTTCGGCCTACTTCTATGTCTCTACCCTGTATGTTTTTGTGGAATCTGACTGCCACATCAAAAGCGCTGCGGACTCTCCTGCAAATGCATCAGCAGTGAGATAGGTAACTCAGCCAACTTTGAGAAGGTTTCATTATTTTTACCAAAAGGAGTAACTGTTGTCATGAAATAAACTAAGTGAAGTCATTTCCAAAAAATACAACTGACATATCAAAATTAGTATCTGTAAAAAAGAAATATGGGAAAAAAAAAATTATTGCTTTATAGTAGGTCTTACAGATACGATTCGCAAGCTAATGTACTGCTATTTTGGTTAATACTGGCAATCCAATGACAACCAATGTACTGTTCTTTTGTTTAGTACTAGAAAACTCAATCTGATGGGGAGAAAAAAGCATCTGATCCTTCATTACGTTAGATCTTCAGGTACAAGATTGCCGTGTCATAACTTCCTACTTGCCAACTGTCTTCAGATACTCAAAATTTTAAATCATGGGTAGTCAAAATCTTTACTAAATAAACGAGATTATGATTCACATTAACCCCACACAAAAAATTTGAGGTTGAGAATTTAACCATATGAGCAGCCATTGTTATCCCTGTGCCGACCATGGCGACACGAATGCATATCATGGCTTATGACGAGTTTGCAAGGGAATCATAGTAAATTGTAAATTAAATCTCAGGATGTAAACGAATCTCATAGCTTGTGTAAAAGGAAGTTTCAAATGACACCCTTACAAGTAACATGCACATAATTTCAAATTTGTCTTTTGCGTATAATCCCCTCATAATCACAATTAACTGAGTTCAGAAGGTGCCTAGATATCATCAATAAATAAAACAACTGAAAGATGCAAAGAGTAGTGGCAAAGACAAAATGGTCTGCAGCTAGCTTGCTGCACTCAATCGGAGAAAAATGTGAGGCAGCAAGCTGGCTGTTTCTCCTTCTTTATTTTTGTTCTCCTCCAGCCAATGAAACTTGAGTATGTATTGGCAACAGAACAGAGAAAAAGGTTTTTGAAGAAAAACGGATCCGAACACCACAAAAACAACCAAGTAGGGTACACACACTACAGAGCTGCCCATACAACGAAAACCATAAGTATGTATGTGTAATAATGAAAATCTGATACAAGGGAAGGCGTAATTGCTACTGGTCACATGCCCTATAAAATCCAAAAAATTTACGAATACTACCAGAATGGCATGGAGGATGTAATATAAGAAATTAAAAAAGAATTATGCTGCTATTAAAAAGAATAGGAACAGGACAATGTAGAATGATATAAAAGAGCATTAATGTTACTAGTGCTTATGCATTGAAAGCAGGAACACGTACAAAGTTAAAAGGGATAAAGGAATATATGGATGAATCGTGTCAAGAAAAGTGCCCATTAGTTATAGAAATGAAATTAAGGATGTACTAGATTTTAGACACATAAAAATGCACCTGACTTTGCAATGAAAATGTACATAAACTTTTGAACTTCCAAAGAAAAATTTTGATTTGTAAGAAGGATATATGTTATAAAAAAAAATTACTTTGTCATTTATTAATTATCTAATAATTTCTCTCAACTCAATTGATGGCATCTCCTTATCAAATTCTCTCTTCAATAAATTATCAATTTCTAACTTCCAATTAGTTCCCATTAGCTCCTTCTGTGTGTAACAGACATGTACAAATATCAAGAGTTGCATCTTATAACATCATGTCATCACAACATAGTATACTCCTATGTAAACCTCTAAGACTTCTCACTAAATCGTGATCTCCGATGTGCCAATTTAGAAACTTTAGGTCCTAACTTAGTCAAGCATTACCATGGTCCTTGGCAATCAGTAGCTAAGCATAAAAGTGCTAGAGATTACTAAATGGTTGTCCAAAACTGTGACTGATCTAAGTCAGAATTGATGGTTAGCAGTTTTCACCACCTGCTGGCGGCGATCCTGACTCAGTACATAAGGGGATTCTTCCTGTGATCCTAAAATAAATAAAGTCTCTAATTTTATTATTAGATTATGTTTAAGAAATCTAGAATACAATATCAACTCCTAACCGTAGTTCTAAACATGTACTCGATATCGAGAATGTTATTGCTCTAGGTCTATTTCCAATTTCCTCAATTTACAGTTTATATTTACAAAATCAACGTAAGGCCAAATATTTAATATGATTAACCTAGCAACTGGAGGAAATACTGACCCAAATTGAACAAGTTGGATTATTGGCCAGCGGTAGAACCGCCACCTAGTGGTCCTTCCTTCTCAAGTCTCTCTGGAAATTGTTTTAGTGGATCTAACCATCATGAACTTAGATTTTACTTTAAAATGAGTTAGCTCTATCTGTAACATTATGTTCCTATCATGATAGATATAAATCTAATATGAATCAAAACTAAAAATGCTAATACAAACTTTTGCTCTCTGCCCGTGTTGCTATTATAATATGTTTATATTGTACATCGTTCATTTAAGCATCAATGCTTGGCACAGGTTGTGATATTGCAAATTAATGTAACATTGCCTTTGCTCTCCTCAGGCCTCTATTCCTCAACCCCCTCTTCTCTACGTCCATTGAGAATTCCGAAGTGTACTTTGTCAAGAGACATAAATAATTAGGAGGTTTCCTTGTCTTTAATTTGAATCTTCTAGAAATTAAAAAAAAATACAATGAACAATTTATCATTTACAGAAAAAGGTAAAGTATGAACTCTGGTCCCTTTTATTTAATGCTAGGGTTCATAGTATCAGTTGGCGACAAACTTATTTCCCGTTGATGATCTGAATATAAGAAGAATTAGTAATTTTTCACTGCTCTGGAAATGAAAGAGTGTGAACTCATTGAGAGATAAGACTATGTTCGTGTATTTTTCTTTAGCACAAATATTGATAATCCAACCAACCCTTCCACGCTTTGACTTTGGCTATTTATAGGTTTTTTTTTTTTTATAAAGGCCTTTAAGGTTTTTAATTCTAGTATAACTAACCAATTAAAACTTCTTTTATTGAAATTCAAGTCCCTCATTATTCTAGAGAAGGTGGGGTGTAATCCCCACTTCAATTATACAAAACGTGCAACTGAATGAGACTCTCTGCATTTGTTCTGTAGAAACACAGAGTCTCAGTCTTTGACCCGCATTCATTCTTTGAGACATGAATTTTGTCTCTGAAATACATGTTTGTTCTTTGAAAGCATTGATCTTAGGCTAAGCTTCCCATTTCCTCTTTGACAATGTGGATCTTTATTTGAGACTCGCATTTTGATTTTAAAACATGGATTTTGACTTGAAATCCGCATTTGTCATGAAAATGCAGATCTTGACTAGCGATCCGCATTTTGTCTTCATGAAGCCACAAAAATTCTTGTAGCATGTATAATTTTTATGCCAACACAATCCCAACTAAACTTAATTTTTTTCGTTTGGCTACGTGCTGACCAGAAGAGCCCATTGTTGCATGTCAAGCCAAATATGCATCCACTAGATCCATCTAATACTGAAGCATAGTGTTGAGGTTTTTAGGACTCCGGCCACTCTTCTGTCACAAGCTTTTTTGAAGTCAAATTTTAGTCACTATACAGTAATTGTGTTCCAAAAGCATGTCTAAAAGAACTGTAATACCTTTTTATTTCACCATTAAAGATTAACTCTGGATTAAAAATCCTCAGTTACGTGCAGCAATAATGCCTAAAGAGTTTGGATATTGTCTTCAATTGCACTGAGAAAGCCTCATTGGACACCACTTGGAATGTATAGCGCAAACTAGGAATGTGGAAACCTATACTTCATAGCGTAGGAACATCACTCATCTGAATGCAATATTGTTTTTAAGGCCTAACCAGTACAGTTTGTTTATGTCAATACGTAGAAAGGTTGACCAACAAAATGCTTAGGATAGTTTACGGGTAGGCAAATTTGAAAAAGGAGAAACCCTCTAACCAAATAGCAGAAAGCTTGTAATATGAAAGAATTTACTGGTCCACAGTTGAGAATTCGGAGGAACAAACCAAAGGCCTCTTGAAACTGCAATGAAAGAAATACTATGCCGAGACCAACCAAGAATGGTGAAAAATGGATAATGCATACTAACTTGACTGGATAAAAAGAGAGGGGTGAGGAAAACAAGTCTTCCACGTCTGACTTCTTAAATGGAGTCTCAAGAGTGAAAGACATCTTCTCTAGGCTACGTCACCATTGGGGACCGGTCAAGAACTAAGGTATGCTTGGTTCTTGACTTTTGGCGGTATGGACGTAGGCCCTTGACACTTTTTAATGTCAGCCAACTCTCAAATCCGTGAAAAAGCTGACTTTGGTTCAAGGATTTTGGGTATGGATTTAGGATGATGTAGCCATGGATTTGGGCATGGAGCAGCATTCGCAGGAATTGCCAGCAAACTGAACAGTTTAGGCATCAATTTGATTTTTTAATTAATTTGCTACAGAGATTATCATCCCTTTTTTAATAATATTGGAGTTAGAAAACAATCATTAACACCAAATCTATACCACTATTCCATGACACTTTCTCCATCAAAAAAAACTATCATTATTACCAAATTTACTTCTTTCCCATGAAACAAAGATGAAAAAACGAGGGGGGAAAAAAGGAAAAGTAAGTATTTTGTGAGCATTATTCTCACACATAAATCTATTTTCCAAATATGCGAACCAATCTGTCCTGAGATTTTGCAATGGTAAGAGTTGCACATTTCAATCGCAGGCTACGTACTTGAACACTAGGGGGTTGTCTGTTCTGGAATTTTTTTTTTTTTTAAAAAAAAAAAACCTCTACATAGGTTAGGTTCATCAAGGGGCGACGCCTTCACTCTTAAATCTCTATATAGGTTACTCAGCAAGCAAGACGTACATCGCCTTCAGCCAAACACCGACGGGAAGTGAATGCCAATGAAAAACAAAGCATATAATTCATGTATTTTGAGCCTGACCAACAACAGTGAGTGCTCCCATCAGTAAGGAAATAACCCGATTTCTGCTGTCAATTGAAGTGCACCGCTACCAAGACGAACCAGCATTGATGCCACAATCAAAATTTTTCTTTTAATGGAAGGGCAAGCTATGCCTATATTAATATCCACATTCAGAACTTAACACGTCACACGAGTTTCTACAATGAATTCAATCTCCATGGTTAGTATCGATACAGGATGTGGAATATGAACAGTTATTTCGCAACGATTAATCAAATAAATGCTAACATTTTGCATTTTTACGAATGCATTTAACAAGCAAATCAGCATCAACCTGCTGAAAAAAAAAAAATCAAATCTTGATTCGTTATACCACTTCTCACTGCCCTAAATCAAACAGCGATCATCGAACTAATTCATTAAGCAAATAAACTCAATCAGAGAAAACGATCTGTTACCTGTGGACGAATTGGCGAATCTTGGGGTGCTTGGGCCCGATCACGCGCTTCTGGATCCTGAGCGCGAGTCTATAGGTCCGCTTTAGCCCTAAGAAGTACGCAGTCGCGAGCGTGATCTCCCATAACACCATCTCTCTCTCTCGATCTCGATCTCTCAAGCTCAAGATCTCGCTTTTGATTTTTGATCGATTTCAGTTTTTTTTTTCCTTCTGTTGTTTAGTCGTGGCGTTTGATTTCTAGAAGATCCTTTGTCTCTCTCCGTTGTTTTCTTGAAGGAGAAGGCGGCGGCCGAGGAGGGGAAGTTCTAAATGCGCATCACATTTGACTTAGTGAGCAACATTTTGCCCTATGTCGTAAATCACTTTCCTATAATATGTGGTGCTCACTAAGTTAAATACGGTGTGCATTTAGAATTTCCCGCCGAGTACTGCGGGAGAATGGGAACGTTTATTATGTATTCGGTGACGTATTTTCGGATCCGAATTTAACGTTCGCAAATCTTTACACTTCTCGATAAGCTGAATAATTCGCCTATACTTTTAATTTATGTTGTATGACTGTAGGGATGCAAAAATATGCAAACTTTCAAAAAATAGAGGGCACAAACTAATATTTCAACTCTCTCTCTCTCTCTGTATGAATACAAATAAACAAAAAAATTAACTGACATAGAAGTAAAATTCTTGGTGCTTAGCTTTGCCTATTAATATATTACACATGAAATGTGTGTATACAGTGAAGAATTTTTTTATTTGTTATTTGAGTGTCACCATATGTAAAATATTGATAGTGACACTTAAACACTAATAAAATATTTTCTTTTTATGTCAATTAATTTTCCGTTTAATATATATATATATATATATATATATATATATATATATATATATATGTGAGATTATGGTAAGTGAGCCGCAAGTTCAGGGAAAGTTACGTGAGTTAACGGCAAAACTATAATGATTCAATTATTTGTTTTTCAATCTTTTTTAACAATTACTATCTCTACTCTTTAACTTATTTCGAATTAAATTTCGTAAATTTTGGAGTTCATTTACTGTTTCATCAAGTGCATAAAAAATATTTTATTCATCGAAAACCATTTTTTTGGTTAACTTGATGGAAAACCAAATCAAAACTGAAACTTTTGGGTATGAGTGAATCTTAAGAGGTCCGGATTATAATCCAATTTTTTTTTAAAATAAAATTTATTGGAGATAGTAGAAATTAACTCAACTCTTATAACTAACATGAACTATCAGCTCATTTTTATTTTTCTTATGTATGTATGTGTGAGGAAACGGAAAATTCACCGGCGGTGAAAGGGATTCCTTCACTAGAGGTTAGGTGGTCCAACAATTGCATTACATGTGGCGCCACTCAGTTAAGAAAGTTTTTTTATTTGTTATCTTGAATGACGCCACGTGTAATAATTTTATTGGACCACTTAAGCGCTACTGAAGGATTCCCTTCACCGTCGGTGAATTTCCCGTTTTATATATATAAAACGGGAAATTCACCGACGGTGAAGGGAATCCTTCAGTAACGCTTAAGTGGTCCAATAAAATTATTACACGTTGCGTCATTCAAGATAACAAATAAATGAATTCGCTTAACCGTTTTTTGAGTGGTGGCACATGTAGTAATTTTATTAGGCCACCTAAGCGGCGGTGAAGAAACTCCCTTCACCGCCGATGAATTTACTATTTCCTCGTGTGTGTGTGTATATATATATATGAGTAAACGGGAAATACACCGGCGGTGAAGGGAGTTCCTTCACTGCCGCTTAGGTGGCCCAATAAAATTATTACATGTGGCACCACTCAAAGGGCAATTAAGGAAATTTATTTATTTATTATCTTGAATGATGCCAAGTGTAATAATTTTATTAGGCCACCTAAGCGGCAGTGAAGGAACTCCTTTCACCGCCAGTGTATTTCCCGTTATATATATATATATATATATATATATATATATATATATATATATATATATATATATATATATATATATATATATATATATATATATATATATTTATTTTTTATTTATTTTATTTTTTTTGTTTCATACAGTGGTCTGGGCTTGACTTTCTACGTGTCACGGCCCAATCCAAGTCCAAGCCCATTATACAATGGTCTGGAATTGAGATTTCAATTCCAGCAGTCCTATTAAAATCCAATATGAGATTTCAATTCCAGCAGTCCAATTAAAATCCAATAAGGCAATAATAGTATTTAAAAGGATCCACCCCTTGCAACCGAAGCGGGAACTTCTAAAGGGGCACAAGGTTTTTCCTAGTGAGCCCAGTTAAAACTTTCACTATATAACAAGTATGTCCTGAAAAAAAATTACCTATATTGCCCTCTGCTTCTCCCGCTGCTTCCTTTCTTCCCGCCCGCTCGCAGCCGTTCGGACTGACAGTCCGAACGAATGGGATTCGTTCGGACTGAGAGTCCGAACGAATGGGATTCGTTCGGATTGTCAGTCCGAACGAATCCCGTTCCTTCGGACTGTCAGTCCGAACAGTATCTTGACATCGGCCACTGTCTCATCCAGTCTATTAACCTACGTTAATTGATTTATCATTAGTTGTAATAAAATTAACGCCAGTTTAAGAACTTTTATTAGTAAGTATTTATACATGATTATCGAAATTTAGGGAAGGAAGCAAGAAAACATACCATTAAATACCGACACACTGATACACCAACCCATTGATACACTGATACATCGTTTATTGCGATACAATAATACACCGACACACAATGATACTTCAGATACAAAAAATATAATGATACTGCTGATACACAAATACACTGATACTCATGATACACCGATATAATGAAATAATGAAACATGGATACGCCGATACAATGAAACAACGACACAATTATGATACAATGAAATAGTATTTATATTAAACGAGAAAAAGCGAACAAGAGAGTTCATTACATAGAAAAACCATAAATTCATCAGAACTCGAAATGTTTGGAAAAATAATTTTACACCGGCCACTTCAAGTTACATACATTATCCATATCAATGCATAACTCACACAATGATCACTGTCTCCTTGTCTTTCTCCAGGGTTGACGTCTGCTTCTGGTTCGAGTCATAATTGCCGTATCGGGTGCATTAGGAGTGGATTGATCTGGTGTTCGATTTCTCTCTCTCGTATCGGGCGTTGGATTTGTGGTCGAGATGCTGCTTTCTTCCTCCTTAACGAGGCCGTTGGTCGAACGCGAGAAGATTCTGCCGAATCCATCTATGTAACACAAAGATATTTCATTTATAGATACTTTTTTATCAAAACAATAAATTTTCTATGTGCAAATAAGTAGTAATAAGGTATAATTTGCTACAAATATCATATTTTATCTATTTATTTTAAACTTCTAAATTAATTAATAAATTTTAATATTAACATCTATAATTAGAAAATAACTAAATTTTCGCATTTTTTACAACTACGATTACAATATTATACTTTCTTCATAATTATAATCTAAATATTAAAAAACAAAATTAACAAAAAAATGTACTCGTTTAGAATTTCTCGAATGTAAATTATTATCAAACCAAACAAGAAGTTTTCAGTTTTCAGGACAGTTACAGAGCAAATAAGAATAAACAAAATAAAACAAAATTAAAATTAAATTAAAGGAGACTTACAGTAGAGCTCAAAAATCTGAGACCAAGAGAGAAGAGGGGGGTGTGGCAGCGGCAGGTGGGGGCGGAGGGTGTGGGGGCGGGCGGAGGGTGGGGGCCCGGGCGGAGGCGGGTGGGGCGGAGGGGGTAGGGGCGGAGGGTGTGGGGGCGGGCGGAGCCGGGTGGCGGTGGAGGGGGGGCGGGCAGAGACGGGTGGGGGAGTGTGGCAGCGGAGGCGGGTGGGGGAGTGTGTCTGCGGCGGCGGTCGGGGAGCGTGGCCGCGGCAGCGGCGGGCGGGGGAGCGTGGCACCGGCGGCGACGGGTTGGATTAAGGAGAAGAGAGGAGAGAGGGTTTGGGGTGGAGAGAAAGTGAGGAGCGATGGTTTTAGGGAATATGGGATAAGGTTATTTTGGAAATTAAATTGGGCTCACTAAGAAATTTTATCCCTTTCTAAATTTTAACTGGGCTCACTAGAAAATCTGGGCTCACTAGGAAAAAAGTTGTGCCACTTTAGAAGTTCCCAACCGAAACAAAAGAGAACCCAAACCTAAACCCCCCCCTCTCTCTCTCTTTCTCTCTCTCTCTCCCCCTCCCCCCTAATTAGGAATGATAATGAATGTATTTACGATTGTATAAAATTTTAAATTAAAAAAAATAAAAATTTCATTTTTAATTTAACGGCCAAAATTTGACCCATACGCATACATTGCCATCCCTGTCCTTAATTTCTCTCTCTAAACCACAGAATGCAGCGCCAATCTCTGGGCTTTCCAGGCTCAAAGCAGGCCGCCACGTCCTCCGTCAGCCTCGCCGGCGGAGCAGCAGATCCTGCGGTCGAGGCCAAGGTGGGGAAGCTGATCCGATCGAGCTCCGGATCGTCGAGAACCGTCCCCCTCATCCCGATCCTCACCGTCGTCTGCTTCTCATCCTCAACCTCATCTCCCACGAGCCCTCCCCGATAGGTCGGTGCTCTAACCCTATAAAAAACGTGTCCCTGCTCTTTTTCTCTTCACTTCTCAATCTTGATGCTCTTTTTCTTTAGCAGATTTGCCGATCATGAGACGGATCGGGCGGATAATCGAGCCCAAAGGTACAATGCTGTTTCTCGAACTCGCTTGACTTTTTTCCCTGAAAAATTCGCCGATTTTTAAACCGATTTTTTTCGGTTTTGTAGGGAATCGGTGTCAGCGGCGATACGGACGAAGCGGGGGCTGATGGAGGACAAGAAAATGATTCGTATCAGCAACGGGTGGCTAGGGCTGGGTTGCAGCAGTAGTCACGGCGTACGGAAGCGATTTAGGATTTGTGGTAGGGAATTGGGGAATAACTTAGGGATAAATTAGGGTTTTGGACCTCACGTTCAGGCGAATTACATGCCCACTCTCTCACGAATCACTCGAGGAAAGATTTGAAAAAGCAAATCACATGCTCTCAAAAGAAATAATATTTCACTCTCTATTCAAATTAGGGTTTTACAAGCCATATATATAGAGAATTCTAAAGTAAAAAAATACCAAATCTATCCAAATCTCTAATCAAATCTAATCAAATCCTAATGTAACAAGAATACCAAATCTAACCAAATTCTAATCAAATCATAATTAAATCTCTATCAATTCTCCCCCGCTTGGAAACATTCACCATCAGTGAACGGCAACTGGAAGAAGATCAAGCACATCAGATGAAGTCGAACAAGCGTCCCAAAATCCGGAAAACCTTTCCACCATACCAAATATGTATAAATCAGACATATCCGAAACCAAATATCAGCTTTCGTGCTTATCTATAGTGGTGGAACTCGTGGATGTGGAAGAAGTGGAGCGGGCTGAAAATCTGATGCCGTGAAGAATGTCGGACATAAAGCAGAAACTCGATGATCTTCTAGAGTAGAACACCAGGGCACACGTGAAACCATCACGATCGAGTGAAAATCAAGGGCTGTTGGAACATTCAACTCCAAAGAAAGCATAACAAACTCCCGCAAAAATCTGAAAGGGTTCGTACGTTGGGTATGAAAATGCTCTACATTTCCAAAAGGGAACCTCGTAGGTGGAACCCTAATCAACACAGATCCAGCTAGAAATACCTGCACTCTATCAAGTATATCTGCAATAAACTTGTAAATATCATTGCTAAATATAATTTGCCTATGGAGATTCACACACAAACAATGCAAAAGTGGTGCAAGTGAATCTATAGGTGGATCAGACTTGTCAAGTGATATGGATCTCGACTTGATAGGCTCAGGATTTTTATGCACAAAATGGAGCAATTTATCATCTTGAGTTAGTATTATTAACCCATTCTTTTTATTTTTAGATGGACTCTTGGGTGGAGAAGGAGTCAACACAATTTTCTTTCCATTGCACACAAATTCAAAGGTGTTGGACTTTCCATAATTCTTAACATCTAGGTCAAATAACCATGTTCTACCGAGTAAAATATGTGCAGCATCCATATGTAAAACATCACACCAAATATGATCACTATAACTTGAAAATTGAATAGGCACAAGACAATGCTGAATAATAGCATGACAACTCTTATCAACCCAGGTTACATTATACGGTTGAGGGTGTGATTCAGTTTTGAGGCCCATCTTGTCAACAGCCGATTTAGAAATTATATTTACACAACTACCTCCATCTATCATGACTTTATAACTCTTGCTGTTGTGTGTGATATATATGTGAAACACATTAGATCTACGTCAGTCCTCATTTCTTGATACAGAATGCAAACACCTAACAACGTGTAAAGGTATATTAATTAGGTCATCTTCAACATCACTAAAATTTCTTTGAGCTTCGTAAATTTCTTTTTCAGTCTCACAATCATCTATATTATGATTCTCATTTATTAACAAATTTCTTATAGGACATTGATAAGCAAAGTGACCAAAACCATGACACTTGAAACACTCAGTTTGTTTTGTGGCTGGTTTTGACGACTCACTAGCGACTGATTTACCTTTTGTATCCTTAGGGACAGTATTAGTATTTGTAGCATTAGTGTCAGATTGTCGCTTGGTATACTCCGTGGTTCTGAAAGTGGACTTTTTGTCAAAAGGTATGCGCAAATATGCTTCATAGTTAAGAGCGCACTGAAATGCATCCTCAACAGAATCTAAAGAGTGTGTAAGCACTTCTCGTTTGAGTTCGGGTTTAAGTCCAGTGCGAAATCGTGAAAGAGTTAAACGACTGTCTTCTTGAATGTCGCATCGTACTAAGAGCTCATCGAATTTATGCATATATTCAGTCACACTCATATTTTCCTGTTTTAGATTAAACAGCTGATCAAGAAGGCGATCCTTAAAAGTTGGAGGAAGATATTTCTTTCTAAGTTCTTTTTTCATTTCAAACCATGTTTCAATTGGTTCTTATCGCTCTCTTACTAATCGTCTCTCAACTGACATTCAATATATTTTAGCTGATCCTTATAATTTTAATTTAGCGAAACGGACTCTTCGGCCTTCTGACATGCCATACCACTCAAAAAGATGGTCCATATCCGCTAACCAATCACAAAAACGTTGGGGGTCATAAGTGCCATCAAAAGAGAGAACATCTACTTTAACTTTACGTGTGATATCATCGTGTGGATGTTCATCCTCAAAATTATTATTTCTTCCAATATTATGATATCTTCCTTGTCTACTTTCATTCCTCTGATTATTTTCAGCAGGTTTTTGCACATTGACTTGTGTTTCTAGATTATCTAAACGTGTATTTATTATATCTAAACCAGTTTGAAGTTTTTTATTAGTGTCCATTATTTCATTTAATTATTTAAAATCTCAGTAAGATCCATGACTTCTCTAAAATTTTTGCCACAACGAAGCATGCAATAATTATCTATATGCAGTTGCAATAAAGCACACAGATGAATATGCAAAATCCTAGACACAAACTAAATGCGTGACTATATGATCAAATAAGATATTCTAATGTCCGAAAGTTTCTATATGTGAGAAAATGCAATTCCTATTTATGCAATATAATGTAACACACAAATAAATCTCGTGGCAAATTATAAGTAACAATAAATTTTCCAAGTCTATACAAATAATAAGATTGGGATGCAAGATGTTACTAACTGAATCGACAGTGTGATTAGAAGTTATCTCGATATAGAGCAAATCACACTTAGGCACGAATTTCCTTCTCAGATTGTTGGGAATTTTGCACAGACTCTGGAGTAGAAATCCCACAAATCAGCTCAAGAATTAGTGCAGAATTATTTGGTTCGAACTAGGCGCAAATCGGACTCAAAATGACTTCAAAATCACAAAAAACCCTTAACAGGTCTGGATTCTTCTTAACGGGTCTGGAACAACTGCTTGGTGCTGCGCTGCTGCTGCAGGAGGAGAGGGGAAATTTGTTTTTTTTTTTTTTTTTTACACTCAATTTTTTTTTATCTCTTTCTCTCCTTTTTTTTTTTTCTCTTTTTTTTATCTGTTTCTCTCTCTTTTTTTTTTTTTTTTTTTTTTTTTTGCTGCTGCTGCTGCTGCGGGTAGAAAATAAGGGGAGAAGGAACAGAGTTGTTGGAGAGAAGGGAATTTTTCTTTTTTTTTTAATTTTTTGCTGCTGCTGCTACGGATAGAAAAGAAGGGGAGGAGGAACATGACAGGTTGTTGGAGAGAAGGTTTTTTTTTTTTTTTCCTGCTGCTCCGGTGCTTCTTCTTCTCTCTCTCTTTTTTTTTTTTTTTTTCTTTTTCCTGCTGCACCTGCTCGCTTCTTCTTCTTCTTTTTTTTTTTCCTCCTACTGCATCTTATCTTTTCTTCTTCTTCTTCTTGTTTTTTTTTTTTTTCCCTGCTGCTTCCTGCTTCTTCTCTTTTCTGCTTTCTTTTTTTTTTTGTTGCTTCTGTTTTTTTTTTTCTTTTTTTTTCACTATTTTTTTTTCTCTCAATTCTAAAAGAAAATTAAAAAAAAAAAAAGATGATGGAAAGATAAGAAGATGGAGATGGATTTGAATTTTGATACCTGAAGATGTGGATCTTGAGCTCTGATACCAATTTGACGGCGGACGGAAGCGATTTAGGGTTTGTGGTGGGGAATTGGGGAAGAACTTAGGGTTTTGGAGGATAAATTAGGGTTTTGGACCTCACGTCCAAGCGAATCACACGCCCACTCTCTCACGAATCACTCGAGGAAAGATTTGAAAAAGCAAATCACATACTCTCAAAAGAAATAATATTTCACTCTCTATTCAAATTAGGGTTTTACAAGCCATATATATAGAGAATTCTAAAGTAACAAAATACCAAATCTATCCAAATCTCTAATCAAATCTAATCAAATCCTAATGTAACAAGAATACCAAATCTAACCAAATTCTAATCAAATCATAATTAAATCTCTATCAAGTAGTCACATGTTCGTCGACTGGTGAAACTCAACGGACACGTATTTTTTGACATTATCAAATACACATATTTTTTTCATATTTATAATTTAGTACTCCAAATCCTTTAGTTATCATAATTTAATCCCAGCTATGTCCTTTAAGATCTGACGAGGATTTGATGCTGTTATGGTCATCCTTTGCTGCTGAATTTTGTTGTTTTTATTTTTAATAAATACTTAGATCAATACCCATCAGTCTGTTAGCTAGTCTTTTCACCAAAATGATAGATAATCAAGCAAGCCAACAATAACAACAACAAATAAAGCCTTTTATCTCAAGTACTTGGGTAGGTTACACGAACCAAAAGAGCATCACACGGGATTGACCATATGGATGATCAGTGGGACATACCATACTATCACATTCAATTTTTGGCTCATATAACTATATATGATAATATTTTATATTGGTTATCATAGGTCTATCACAACCTTGCTCCTTTATGTAGGCTTGGAGTTGGGATAGACAGTAAAAGAATGAAAATTTTAAGCACAATGGAGAAAATGAGGAACTAAGTTATAGATTTGGTGATGGCATCATAAATAGTTGGAGTGGATGTTGAAGCCGATTGAAAAAGAAAAAGAAAAGGGTGTTTCCAAATTACTGTTGCAAGAAAGTTGAGATCAAGGAAAGCCATTACAAGAGATTGCACAAAATTAATTTGAACTAGAGCATAACGAAGGAAAATTATAGGTTCATTCATTAAATAGAAAATAATAATAATAATACATGATAAAAAGGACGGATTGGTTTGGGAGGCTTCTTCTTCCTTGCTTGCTTTATTTTACTAATTTCATGGTTAGTTGCTTCAACTTCCTTATTGTTGGGTAGAGTCACTTATGTGTCACCCATATTGCTATCAAACAACTCAATATTGTCTACCCATTACTTTCAAGTAATCTCGAGGAACCACCAATGCCATATGCACCTTATTAAAGCATGAAATAGATTCCCATGTGAATTTTAGTATAAACTTTATTGTTTATTGTTTAAGAGTTTTTGAAGAAAGCAAGTAGAGATAGACATTAGGAACATGTATCACCGTAAAAATGATAATATAGTTGTTAAACGTAATTAGGCTACAATGGGGCTGGATGAAAGAAAAATATTCATATAGCTAATACCAGTGATTTGGGATAATGGCTTTGATGTTCTTTGTATTGTTGTTCTTGTTGTTGTTTTTGTGCTGTTATTAAGCCATAACCCCCAGCAGCCTAAGGCCACCTACCACAATATCCCAGGAATTTTGGACCTTTGAAATAATCACCAACCCACAACCCCACACATCTTGAACAGTTTGGAACCCAAGGCCGAGGTTCTTGGAATGACAACTTGCACATCCCTGTCTATTGACACTCGATATAAATAGCTCCAACATCTTAGGTTCCTCCTGGCAAGTGATGCAGCCCATCCTCATTTCATTTTCAAAAGATTTCTTTGGATGAGAAATGCATATCTAGAAATAGTTAAAGGAAGCCCTTAATTTATTGGGGCTTAGCCTTCCAAATACTGTCTTTCCCTTCTTCGTTGCAAGCTGATTGTTGATTAACTAATGTGATGATGAAATTGTGAGTCAGCTTTAATTTTCTGCATCTGAGGTAGGAGATACAGATTGTTGTTGCCTTTTTGAGTTATGATCCAGTTTGTGCTCTGGTTCGTGGTCTTGTTCCCCGTTTTGTATTGCTCGAACTGGTTGATCTATATTGATGAATGGAGAGCAACACTGACTGATTGCATCAATGAGCTTTTTCGCTGTATTTTTATCTAATATTTAGCTTTCTGTTATTAGACTTTTTTACATCTTCCAGGACTTACACTATTATTGTTATAATTTATGTTTTCCGTCTCCAGATGCATATGTTTATATCTGTTCTGTGTGCACATACACATGCAAAATACATGCGTTACTATCAAAAATTACTTGAACAAATGCACCCAATTGTGTCACGACCCAACTACTGATCTCACTTGGCCTTCCCTTGTCGTACTACATATCATCGCAAGAAGTGTAGCCCCTTCCTATACCATGAATCAAAGCATACCAAGAAACTGGTAGTTTTGATCTGATGACCTTGCCAATCCTGTCTCAATATCTCCTAAAACGGTTGGTACTCCTTCCTAAATCATGATGCTTTAGGAAGCTCGAGTCCTTTTTATCCAAAATGTTATATGTGGCCATGTTTTGATAAAAATTGGATTATAAGTTAACTTTTCCAAAGCTCTTTTCCTTTTTTCTCAGGCTAAGTCACGAGTGGATCAGTAGAGACAGCCAGGTCAGTGGCTTTGCTGGTTCTGCTACCGCGTCCGATATTTGGTCTTCTGCTTGGCAGAATTTGCAGCTAGTGGAGCACTATGCAATGTAATCTCTCCTGCACCACATCCGGCATCTTTCCCCTTCCTGGTTGTGCTTTCCTTCTGAACCTTTCTGGGTAAATGATGCATGTTCCAGAATTTTGATTTTCATATAATCTTGAATCCAATATAACTCTACTAATTCATAGAATTTGATGACCATTTTATTTTGAATGAAGTCAGGAGAAAATACTTAAGTGCATCTTGTATTATGTAGAGCTAGTTCAGTTTGTATCTAGTTTTTTTAAAAAAAGAATTACTAGCTTTAATATTCCATTGTATTGGATTTTTTGTTTTTTAATATTTCTCCGATGATATATCCAACACCTAATGTGCTTCCATGCTTCACCATAATTTGGGATGTCCATTCCGACCACTGAATCTGTTTCATCTACTTTTAGTCTTCCCATGATCTTTTTGACTGTTGTGCAGTAAATTTCTTGGTGATTGATCCTTAATGGTGGCAATTCTCTGTGAGAGGGGTAAGACATAAATCTTGTACTCCTGACTCCCGCCAGTCATCCTTGTGTCCATTTTCATATGGTCTGTAAGATGTTTAATTGGTGCCTGAGAATTTAGGAATCGCTGTCCTTGTCAGTCATTTTTGGTTCTTCATAAGATTAATACCTTCAGAATATCTTCTTATTCCGATGTGTAGCATTGTTCGTTGGTCAATCTCCTCGTGCAGAAATTATTTTATAGTTGGAGTTACGACTCATACCCAGCAAAAGAGGAGGTAAGCCTGTGCATCTTGATATCTCCCTGGGAAACTACCTGCACAAGTGCACCTTGACAATTTCTTCTCTCATAGGGAGGGAAAAAAAAAAAAAAAAAAAAAAACTTTGTTTAACTTCTGTTAGCTTTTAAGTTCAATTGATACGTTACTAGCCACAACTTATTAGCTTCAATGCTTGGGGTGAGGTATTGCTGTTATCAGAGCTTCAGTTTTCGGGAACCTTTGCTTCAGATATAAATGTTGCCAATGGAAATTAGGTTTATTTATCACCATTTTTTCCCTTTCCAAAGGAGACATGTTTAGTTGAAGGTCTTTCCATGTGGCCCAAAGTTGTGTGTGATGGTAGAATTAAGTTTGCTTGAGATACATTATTAGTTCACAATCAATCAGCTTGAATATTTAGGTTAAATGGTTATCTGACGACTTGCCATCATTCTTAGCATTAATTGCTGAATTTATCAAATTTATTAAGATTTATTGGTTGCTTCAATAATGAAAAAGTCAGCTACACTCTACTTTTTGCTCTCATTTCTTTGATGACTCAATTTATCAAATATTTCAGGGTGTATCAATTGTTCAATGAGTCTGGCACATACGATGGACTGCAACCTGGTAAGAACAGTGTATGCATTTTTGTTATATGTAAAAGTTGTTGACTGAATAAACTTACAAGCTATGCCATCAGTAGATTCTAGATATACTTCTAACGGAATCACAAGTTTAAGAATTGGTCGTTCAGTTCTTCTTTTTAATTGATGGAGGTTTTTCCATTTACAGTAGTTAAATATTGCTCATCTGATCATATAAACATACTTTTCTTATGTAACCATTAAATCTATACTGTATGACTCCCTTCCCAATTAGTAGATTGAACTTGCATCAATTGACTGCTTGCTACCAAGGGCTTCCTCCTCTCTCTAGATTATAAATTTGTCCTCTCTGTGAGGTATCAAATTTAGGAAATAAAGTTGATGATCCTGGTCTCTCACAATTCTAGAACATTCTAGGCAAATACTGCAAATTTATTTGGTAACCAAATAAATATCAGAATATTGTACACCATAGTTGTAATTTTTTTTTTTTTTTTTTCCAACAACAACAACAACTAAGCCTTTTATCCCGAGTACTTGGAGTAGTCTATATGAACCAAAATAGAATTGCACCGGATCAATTACATAGATGATACTTCTTCGCTCATTCCTATTGAACAATAATTTAAGCCTCTAGCATTCATATCTTTTTTCATATCACATCTATCCATGTTTTATTCGGTCTTCTCTTTGTTCTTTTTAACTTGTTCTCTCCACTTGTCGAACTTATATATTTGTAGGTTTACGTTATAAGTGATCAAATTATTATAGGTGATTTTCTCATATCTTCTCATTGATGAAGGCTACACCCGGCTTAGAATTGCAAATTTTTGTTACTTATGCTCGAAATCTCATAAGCACCAAACGTGATAAGAAATAGACTCGGGGTTGCTAAAGTGAGGCTGATATCGTTCCATTGGCTGCCAATAGGATAAGATGAGAATCCATCACACTTGTCCCATTTAGATGCCTTTGCCCAACTACTCTTCAATCACCAGGTAATTTGGGGCACCCTCTCATTCCCCACCCCCCTCACACACACACATTCCATCCTAGTCTTCCACAGGTCCTCCATCCAAACAAAGAGCAGGTTCCAATGGCAACAGTTGCTTCCATGGCCATCCTCAATGCCAAGTGCTTGGGCATCAGCTCACCTCCAAACAGCCCTTCAAAGCAAACCAGCATCAAACCACTCTCCATCCTCTCCCTTCAGAACCTTCCGAAGGGCCTCTCAATCTCCAAACCATCCCATATCTCTAACCCAGGGGCAGCTGCAGTGATTGCTGGTGCACTTTTTTCCACCCTCACCTCCTCTGACGCTGCCTTTGCAGCACAGCAGATTGCAGACAAAGCGGAAGGCGATAACCGAGGCCTCGCCCTTCTATTACCGATCGTTCTGGCCATTGGCTGGGTTCTCTTCAACATACTTCAGCCGGCTCTTAATCAGCTCAACAGGATGAGGAAAGAGAAAGGGATTATTGTCGGGCTAGGGATAGGTGGAGCTCTGGCTGCTGCAGGACTCATGTCACCCGAAAGCGCTTCGGCAAATGAGTTGGCTGGGATTGCCGATGCGGCATCTTCGAATGACAGCAGGGGACTGCTGCTTCTGTTTGTGGTAGCTCCAGCCATTGGTTGGGTCTTGTTCAACATTCTCCAGCCTGCATTGAATCAGATCAACAGGATGAGATCTGGTTGATTGTATTAGGATGAATTGGATTAATTATATATATATATATATATATATATATATATATATATATATATATATATATATATATATATATATACATTCAGAGAGAGATATTGCTCTTTCATGTAGGTTATCTGAGCTGTGGTTCATTTTCATCATCTCGAATAAATTTTTTTGCATTATGATTTCGACTCTTTAGAGTTCATTTATACTTAATTTCTTGAGTTTTAGTTTTAATTTAATTTTCCATTAGGTAGATATAAAATTAACGGTTTTCAGTGAATACAGTATTTTGTATTTACTTAATGGAGCGGAAAATAAACTTTAAAATCTATAAAATTTGATTCTAATGAACCTAAGAATGTAGAGATCATGATTTTTAAAAAATTGGGTTCATTATTATTTTTTCCTTATCGACTCACGCAACTTATCTGAGCTGTTAATATATATATATATATATATATATATATATATATATATATATATATATATATATATATATATATATATATATATATATATATATATATATTCCACGGTCCAATGCACTATTTTTTTAAACATGGAGTTTTTTTAGCATGATAGGTAAATTTCTCAAAATTTTATTTATAAGTACTTTACATTACAATACATGTAGAATATATATATATATAGAGAGAGAGAGACAGAGAGAGAGAGAGTACAAAATAACATGCTTCACTGCAGAATGAATGATGTAATATAAAATAATATACAAACACTAGAGGAGAGTTACAAGATGCGCAACATGTTTTTCCTTAGGGAGTTTCAAAAATTAGAGGAAGGAATTATTTTTTTCTCTAATTTTGAAGCTCACTTAG
Organism: Dracaena cambodiana; assembly: GCA_036321105.1. Lineage (NCBI taxonomy): Eukaryota > Viridiplantae > Streptophyta > Magnoliopsida > Asparagales > Asparagaceae > Dracaena > Dracaena cambodiana. The sequence continues at coordinate 3,287,617 of JAYEPQ010000004.1, forward strand.
AAAAATATAGGACGCATCTAGTAACTCTCGTACCAGAGGCATTCATCAGCAGATAGTTCTTCCACAGTAGCCTGCATCAATCAGATCGATTGTTTCTACTCTCGTAGGAACACTCCGTCGTTGGCCTTCAGAGCCATCCACTCGTGTGCCCATCGGTGCGTTATTCCCTGGCAGTGTCTTATGGTCCCTTTGTATCCTCTTCCTCTGCAACCCAGCATAGCAGCAAGGAGTTTTGTTGGCTGAGTTAAGTTGCTTTCCAGGAATAGTAGCAACTTGATCATAGCATAGAGGAATGCTATGTGTAGCTAAATGGGCTGGGCTTTAAGTAGGTAAGACCTGAGTGCGCCCTCCCTCTCTCCCTCTGTGTTAATAGTAAAGCCCGCAGGCTAACACTACTATCAATATCTTCAGTATACGATCCCACGAGTATTTGCCTCTTCCATTAAGCAAAGGTTCAGAGGAAATATCGAAATAGCATAAATTCACAATCCGAGAATCTTTACGTTTAGCAGTGTGCAAAAATTCGTTTACCTAAATATATGCTCAACTTCATAATAAGTGAGCACATCCAGTAGAATTTAAAATCACAAAGTAAAATCATCATTCTATATCGAATTATTATAAAAGAGCCACCTTAAATCCGAAACTTTGAAATATGCATGGCCTGTAACCGAGATGGAACCGAAATAGATGAGAGAGAGATTGCACCAACAAGCAACTTCATCTCTAATGCCAGATCCTTCAGAACTCCCACTAGGTATAAGACAAAAGGAGCCATCAAACCATTCTTTTCGTTTTTCTATCCGAACGGGACCCACAAGTCCAGAGCTAAAATTAAGACTTTCTAGCTTCTACAATCAAATTATATAAATAATTGTTCATTCACCACGTGAGCTTAGGACTCAGAAGATGCGAATTTTCATTTTCTATCGCTTCATTGTACTTAAAGTTTTTAAAAAGTCACCTAACATATATATTGTTATTATAAAATAATTCTCCCTCAAGCTCCAAAACCTAGAAAAATTCTACAAGAATGGCCACCTGCATCACATGCGCTCAAATTTACTAATAAAAAACTTAAATCAGACAAACAACAAACTCAGCAAAAAAAAAAAATAATAATAATAATAATAAGATGCAAATCTGGAGCCCCCCAAGCCCTCTCACCCAGTGGGACCGACCCAACAAAATTTAGTAAAAACAAAAGAGATCACGACGCACCACTGTCCCCCCTTATCTCGGGAAATTCTAAATGCGCACCATAATTTTTTTAGTGAGCCAGCAAAAAAATAATTACAAGTTTTTCCCGGCCAATAGTTAATACATTATGAACTAAATAAATTAAACGTAATAATTATCAGATAAAACAACATGTGTTTTAAAAAATATAAAATGAATAAGTTTAAAGTATTCAAACCTCTAAAAAAAAAATCTACCAAAAAATTCAAAAAATTGAAAAAAAAAAATAGTTTTACACACATCTCTCAAAATTGTTAACTTCATATACTACAATATCAAAATAACACAAAATGATAATCAAGATGATAATTTCTCTTTAGGATATTGCATCTAAATTTGTACATATTGAAATTCAAGAATTAGAGATCTAAATTATATTCAAAAAATAAAAAAATTACTTGCTTGTTTTTGTCTATTTTCTTTACTGTCGACCTGGGTGAAAAAGACGGGCTGTTGACTGCACAATGAAGGAGAGATCATCTTCGAGTGAGAAAGGGATCCATCAGCCACTTTGTTTGATTTAGAGTTGGTGCTCACTAGGAAAAATAGATTTTGGGAGAGAAACTGATAGAGAGAGGGGAGGTTAATTTGGAAAATTTCGTGGTGCTTACTTTAAAGAAGAAACACGGTCACTAGAAAAAAATGTGGTGTCTCTCACCTCTCACTTTTAGGAAAAATGTGGTGCGCAATTAGAATTTCCCCTTGTCTCGTCCGTGACCTCACTCCGTATATAGACTTAGAGATATGGCAGCGAAATCCAAAATCTCCAATTCTCAACCAATCACGTGCCGACACCTGTCGCCTACCATCCAACTCACCAAAAAGTGCCTCCCTCTCTTTCTCCTCCTCCTCTTCCAATAGCCTAGCTCATCTCACTGACAATCTCTAAACAATAACATTAACAATTCAACCAACGATCTCTCAGTAACCACCGGAGCATATACAATTACTATGAGCTCAAAGAGATCGAAGAAAAAGAACCGACTGAAGAAGAAGAAGAAGAAGAATCAGCAGAGCAAGTGCAGGAAGCCCAAGTTCATGAGCCTCAACAATCACTTTGTGCCCACAACTCCGCAGCAGCCCGACCCCGTGGACGACGATGACGACAATGAGTCGCAGCAGCAGGTGGCCTGCCTTCTCGAAGAGAGCCCCGAACCCGACGGCGGCGGGGCGACGATCACCGATCTGTTTGGTAACTCGCCGGCGTCGTCTGCTGCGGTTGGTGAGGTTCTGTCGCCTGCGTCGCCGTCGGTGGAGCGGGACGGGGAGGGGCTCGCCAGAAGGGCGCTGAGAGGGAGGGAGAGGTGGGTTTTTTGCCGGTCGTCGTCGGTTGAGGTGCCGACGTGGGGGAGTGCCGACGTGTTGCGTGGGGTGCCGCCGCAGGGGCTGCAGCTGAAGCTGGACTACGAGGAGATACTGTCGGCGTGGTCTGACCGCGGGTCACTGTACATCAATGGCGAGGGGCCACAGGTCGTGCCGCAGCTGCAGCAGTGCGGCGGCTTTGATGATGATAGCACTGCTGCTAGCGTAAGTTACTAGTAGTACTCACATCCTTGCGCACCTCTTGATATATAACTTGAATTTATTCAGATTCATAGCCGATCACAGGTCAAATATTTTTTTTTTTTAATCATCCTTAGACAATTTTTAAGTATTTCTTCATGTAAATATCTTATTTTGATGAAAACAATTATAATGATTGCAGTTGTAAATTCCAACTAACATAAGATCGCATCATATATAGTGAGTTCATGCTATCAAACGACAACTATAGATATTTGAATCCTGGAATCTAGCTAAATATTCATAGAACGTTCGTACTCATTTTGACTGATCCGTGGCTGGACAGGTTTTCGTGGAGGTACTGGGGAATGGCCGAGGGTGGAGAGTGCCAGAAATGGAGGTTGAAGGGAGCGAGCGAGGAGGTGGTGGCAAAGGCGATAGAATCTATAGGGAGGAGAGAGTTATGAGATACAAGGCGAAGAGGCAGAGCAGGCTGTTTGCCAAGAGAATTAGATATGAAGTCCGAAAGCTCAATGCAGAGAAGCGCCCTCGCATCAAGGTAATAAAAAGCACACTTGATCATTATCATACCTGACTTTAAGCATCAGAATTTTCCTTTAATTAGGAGTTTCAAGGTTTCTTGAAATGCAAAATCAAACAATTTTTAGGTAAAGATTCAGTGGCACTTTTTGAATATTGCGGATCAAGAGCTGCTTGTACTTGGATCTGTCCGGTCTAATTATGTTCATGTCAAATGACAGAATATGGGAATCCGAGGGGATTCAGTAAACAATAGTAAGGAGTAACAAGAATAGATTTTTAACAATATATCCAAAAAAAAAAAAGCATGATATGCGTGAATGTGTTGCTCATTTCTTTCAAGCATAGATCATGTGAGCCTTTGCCGTGCAAAATCAATAGTCCCATCCCTAGATCTTAACTGGCTTAAAAGTGTACAAATACTGTTATCGATCTAACTTTATCCTTAATCCAAAATCAATACTGTTTTCTTAATCGAACAGTTTTTTTTTTGTTTGGAGAAAGACAACAAACTGTCATCTTTTTTCATTAATTTCAAAAGTAATTAAACATCATCATTCTTATTGTATTTAGGGTCTCGGTGTTCAAAGAGCTTACAGTGACAGTATTATTGAGCACATCAAGAGCACAGATCATAAAACATACATAGCTAACGTACAGTTTACAAACACCGTCACACTGTAGAGGGCAATACAGAAATTATCCAAATCATATGAACAGCTATTCTATTTTCATTGATCTGAAGATAAATATTTTTTTCCTTGTAAAGATTGTTACTTTGTACCACTGATGTTGTCTGCTTCAAGAAAAATGAAACAATGACATTTTTTGTTAGTGAGTGGCATTATGAGAAGCATTAGCCCATTTAGAGATTCCCCAGCTCTTTATGTTCATCCCTTTTTGTTTTTTAATGGACCACAGACAATTTCTGAGCCTTAGCACTAAAATAGGGATGCAATCAGCTAGTATAAACCAAACACACATAACCGAAAATATGTTATATTGCGTTATGATACCTAATGGAGACCTAACACCATCTAACGGTTGAAAACAACTATGGACATTATAACGGTGATTTTTTTTTATTTTATTTTATATTATTTTCTGTTACATTATGTTAAATTATACTACATTACACTATTTGTTGTTATTTTTTTTTTCCGATATTGTTGTTTATTATTTGTTTTGACTGTTACTTAATTACTATAATTTTCTTATTTGATTACATGTGAAATTAATAGTTTGTTAAGTTGTGATTGTTTCCTAATTTACTTGTTGAAATTCCTCTCATATTTTTGGAAATTTTTATTACTGTTAATTCTATTGAATTTTTAGTTAAACTGAAATAAATAATTACAAATAAAATGAATTAAGCATTATAAAATATTATTTTCTTGTTTAGGTGATGACTAATATAATTTATGAAAATAAATGAGAAAGTTATTATGAAACTCGTTAGAAATTTAGAATAGATTCTATATTATAAATATTTTTCTTTTATATATATTTTTTAGAATTCTTAAATTCACTTCAAGTTTATAAAAATTAATTTATATAGTTTTATATTTATTTTTATTAAATAAATAATAAATTGAGTAATCTATGTTATGTTGTTACGCTATATACATTATAACTTAACAGAGGCAAAACATTACGTTACCACTATCACTATTTTTATTCCGATCCTCATAATCCCACAAAAAAAATCAATTACAGATTGACATAAATAGTTTCTAATTGTTCATAGTAACTATAATGCATGTGTTAACTGTATACGTCATGATATCAGAAAGGTTCTCAATTTATATTCCATATATTATGACATATGAAGTAGCCGCATGAGGTCGCAAATAAACCCCCCAAACTTTATATTCTTTTAGATGGAGGCATTTCATATATATATTAACTCGCAAGTAGATGCATTCTTAACTAAGATCCATTCTTTTTTATGGGTATGATTTGTACTTCAAATTTCGATCTTGGCTCACGGTATAATGTGGAACATATATACTTACTGATGCTAGACGTTGCTTACAAGTTGATGAACATAATAAGCAACCGAGTGAATTATTTTACATAGTCTAATTCTCACTGTATTTTTATTTTTGGTACAGGGTCGATTTGTGAAGAGAGTCGAGGATGTGTAAGGATTGTTATTGTTAACAATAAAATGAAGAGAACTTCAAGTGTTGGTTTCATCTTCTACTGGTGCATTAAGCAGAAAGAAATGAATAAAAGCATATCGACTGTACTCGCTGCATGCCGTTAATGATGTCGGAAAGGTGAAGGTGATGTGAAAAATGCGGTAGAGACGTTAATTAGAAAGTGTAGGAAGTAATATTTCAAAACTATCAAGGGTGACAAACTTTATGAATGGATGTATATAATTTTTGTACATCAAAGTTGAAAAAACCAATTATTGTTATGTTTATCCATGACGATAGCAGTAACGCCATTGAGGTCAGTTGTGATGTTTCCTGCCGAAATATGGGAGTTTCCAAAGGAGCACACCATTGTTCCTAGTGAGCCCGCTTTCCACTGAAAGCCCGAGCAAAAAAGAATTATTTAGTGGGCCCACTAGGAAAAGTGGCGTGCTCATTTGGAAACTCCTTGAAATATCAGTAACTAGGGAAATCCTAAATGAGCAAACTGCTTGGCTTAGTGAGCACGCATTTCAAACCATCTAATCCCTTTTTTGGGATTTTACGGAGTGGTGCTCATTAATCTGGTGTGCTCATTTAGAAATTCCCCGTATCAGTTGAAGGGGGTAGATTTTCATTAACAAATGACGAGCAAACTAGTTGGTCTTTACCAGCTAATATAGCCGAGTGAAGAATGGCAAGATCACTAGTTTCTATCCAAAACTAGGGTTGAACACAATCCTCCGCTCCGGCCACTCCGTTCGGCTCCGATCATATTCGGTCGGAGTTCGGTCGGAGTTTAGGAGGGAGCTCGGTCGGAGTTATATACCAGAAATAATAAGTGGTCGGAAATGGTCAGAAGATCGTCGGAGTCAATCGGACTCCGACCGTCTGCCGAGAACCAGTAAGATCTGTTGTCCTCCCTCCCTCTCCTCTTCTGCTCTCCTCTCTCTCTCTCTCTCTCTCTCCTCTCCCGCTCTCCCCCTCTCTTGCTTCCTTCTTTTTCTCCCCCCCCCCTCTTTCTCTCCTCTCCCCCTCTCCTGCTTCCTTTCTCTCTCTCTAGCTCACATTTTTCTATAAATTCCTAAAAAAATAAAAATTAGTAATTTTTAAAAATTAGTAAAGCATAAGAAAAAAAAACCATGGGCGACGAGCATCCGGTTTTGATTTTGGGCATAAGAAACCATAATTATACAAATCACGCAAATCAAAAAACAAGCACTCGGTTTTGATTTTTTTATCCTCATTCTTCCTCACCTCGCCCCTCTCTCTCCCTCTCCCCTAACTTTCTGTCTTTCCCTCTTCCCTCTATATTTCCCTCTACCACTCTATTTCTGTTGTCTTTCTATCTACTTCTCTGTATGCGAAAAAGTTCCTTTCGTTTTTCTCATGAAAATTCCGACCGACTCCGTTAGATTCCGACCGCATCAGACCAACTCGGGAAAGGTCGGAGATCGGTCGGATTCCGGCAAGTAAAACGGTCGGAACTTCGCCTCATGTTTCTCATCGGAATCGGTCGGAATTCTCCGACTTCCGCCGACTCCGACCGATTGTTCACCCCCATCCAAAACTGTCTCCAGAAAAGTATCTCAAGTTTGTTTCGAGATGGACGATAAATAAAATAAAGACGAAGTAACGCAGAACGAGAAGTTTGTGCACTGCTATATCATTTCCCTTTGAAAGGTAATCCTGAGCCGTGAAAGGCATATATAATACTTTCAATGACTAAAGGAGCTTATCGGGCGATAGCTGAGTTATTTGATTATTCACAGTAGAATCGTGCATGCTTCTAGTGTGTAATAATAAAATTCTACACACATTATAATTTATACCGCCACTGCTCTTCTTCAGTCACATAATCATATAAAGGTTGTTTGACTGAAATCGAAATCTCAAGCATCAAGATTGAGTTAAAAATGGATTTCGTTATGATAGTCCCAACCCATACACAGGAAAGATCGTTTAGCCTCCAAATTTATTTTCTATCCCCACAACCCACTTGCTGAAAAATTAGCAATTGGGGTAGGGCTGGCAAATAGGCCAGGCGGCCTGTTGGGCACGTCCGGCCTGGCACGGTTCAGGTGCCTAGCTCGAACTAGGGTTACTCGAGCCACTGACACGGCTTGGCCCGACCGAGCCGAGTCGTGCCTGGCACGTGCCTGGCACGTCTGAAATTATTATTTTTTTAAAAAATTAACCGTTTGGGGTGCAGATCTTTTTTACACAGAACTCCCCAACAGCTATTTGGAGGGTTTCTTACAATTTAAATTTGCAAACTTTGCCTCTCAACTGTCAAAATGGCCGTAGGGGAGTTTTTTGCAATTTTTTTGCAAAAAAAAAAAAAAAATTCTTTTCCTATAAATAACCATTAATCTCATCCATTTTCATTCTTCTCATAAATCACCATTATCTCAAAACTCTTCTCAATTTTCAAATCTCTTAAAAATTTCTAAAAATTCTTCCAAATAATTTTTTCTACATTCGACAAAGTTTCAAGTAAGTATCAAGCAAGCAAGTATCAAGCAAATTTCAAATCTCAAGCAAGCTCTTCTTAATTCTTCTAGCTTCATCTCTTAATCACTCATCTCTCTATATTATCTCTCAAGTAGTTCACTTCTCAAGCGTTATTTATAATTTAAATTTTTTTATTCGGTTTTTTCGTGATTTTTTAAAATGGATCTATATCAGTCCGGCGTTTTTTCCTCTCAAGCTGCGGGTACTTTTTTTTTCCCTTTTTTAACAAATGAAGAATATTAAAGTCTTTAACAACAATTAGAACACCCTCCTCAAGTACCATTCTCATCACAATCATATAAAAATATAGAATAAATGGCAACGGACACATTGGAGATCACAATCATATGAAAACCCTCCTCAAGTACCATTTTGATCACAATCATATGAAAATATAGAATTAATGGCAGCAGATACATTGGAGATGTGTATTTGCTTGAAAAACTGACTCGACGTAGAAGAAAGAGAATAAGAATTATTTAACGAAGTATAAAACTCATCAGATGATGAATAAAAATTGAAAAATTTTGTATTTTCTTTTTGAAATCTAATTTCTACATTTGTAAATTTTTTCATATAATTTCTTTTGAACTATAAATCTCTTGGAAAAAATACTGAAAACAAGTCATAAATTTTTTTTTGGAAAAAATACTAAGAACAAGTTGAGGATGACAGTTAGAATTCTCTCCACTCTCTTTGGACTTTGTATGATTTCCAAAAAAATTTATAGAGCAATTATGTTAATGTAATGAGATTTAATATAATAAATTTTTATTTTTACTATTGTTTTTTCTTATTAAAACTAATTAAATTAAGTGAATTATTCTATTAAATTAACTTAATACAAGCTTGCCAAGCATGACACACTTGCCACTCTTAATTTGGGATTCTCTTTCGGAAGGAACCAATTTTATAAATTTGTGAAGGAATAAGATAAATATAAAACATGTTTATTCCTTGGATAGTGCTAATCTACAGTAAGCAGCGAGCCTCAAAAACAAGCTTGCAGCCTTTCACACCAACAAAATAATTTATGTATAGACAATCAAGTTGCCATAAATAATTTATGTATAGACAATCAAGTAGCCATAGCAAAGTAACTGCTTGATAGTCATCAAGCATATCCAAAGAGGTGAAGAAAAAATAACAATCACGGATGTAATTAGACAATGACCAATTCTATATGCCTAGAGATTCTAGCATAACTTAAGCTGTAGGTATACGCAACTGTAGTATCAAACCCTGTGCCAAGTCTTCCTCCAATCCCTTGTAATAGGTTTCTTCCGCCACAACCTTCTCCTTCGTTTTCGACCCAACATCACTTGCAGCCTTGGCAACCCTATTGAAAGAACCGGTAACATATCCAAAGAGGTGAAGAAAAAAATAACAATCACGGATGTAACTAGACAATGACCAATTCTATATGCCTAACGATTCTAGCGTAACTTAAGCTGTAGGTATACGCAACTATAGTATCAAACCGTGTGCCAAGTCTTCCTCCAATCCCTTGTAATAGGTTTCTTCCGCCACAACCTTCTCCTTCGTTTTCGACCCAACATCACTTGCAGCCTTGGCAACCCTATTGAAAGAACCGGTAACATATCCAAAGAGGTGAAGAAAAAAATAACAATCACGGATGTAACTAGACAATGACCAATTCTATATGCCTAACGATTCTAGCGTAACTTAAGCTGTAGGTATACGCAACTATAGTATCAAACCGTGTGCCAAGTCTTCCTCCAATCCCTTGTAATAGGTTTCTTCCGCCACAACCTTCTCCTTCGTTTTCGACCCAACATCACTTGCAGCCTTGGCAACCCTATTGAAAGTACCGGTAACCCATGATGCCCCCGTGAGCACGTACCTGTTTTTCATGATAGCGGAGCCTGCACTGCTCACCTGCTGCTCTGCAGCTGCAAAAGCTGATTTAGTCTTCTCAGAGACCTGGAATTTCTGATCCATTTCCTTGACCTTCTCGCTGACAGCTGAACTGCCCGTGGTTACCTTCTCACTCAGCCCGAGCTTCTTGTCAAGAGAGACCACTTTTGCAGTGGCAGTGGACGTCAACTGGTGCTTTTCGTCAAAAGCTTTGGCTTTGCTGACAGCATCTATGCCTAGCTTGAAGCCCTTGGCGAGCATGCTGGCGACAACATCTTCGGCTTTTTGGACGGTAGATTCAGGTTGTCGAGTGGGTTTTGCATCTTTATCGTTCTGTCATATAATAAGGAGATTATAAATTGTTGAAACATCATGAAGCTGTAAATAAAAATATGTTAGACAGGAAATTTTGGCGCACGGAGCATGAAACCTACCACAACAGGGGCAGAGGCTTGAGGAGGCAGCTCGTATTCTGGGGCTGGTGTTACAATGACGGACAAATCAACTATCGTTGCACCCTGTGTCATTAAAAAGGAGAACTCATCATCCTGTCTGAAAGAATTGAAAACAGTCAATTTGTTAGGGAACTATTATAATAATTAATCTTCCGTATCCTAATTGTGTATCATTAAACAAATGGAATTATCCAATTCCATCTTCAAAAATATATTGTAAAAATTTGATGGCAATTGCTATTAAGAGGTCCAAAATGCTAGCCTACATGTTAAGATTTCTTATAGAAAAGGTTATGTCATCAATCCCTTTTCTTTCTCGGCACTGAATGATTTTAGAAAATAGAAACTAAGCCAAAGGATAGCTCCCAAACCTCAATTAATGAAGAAAAAACTTCATCAACTAAGTTATAGTGAATTACTATGAGATGTGTAAATCACACAATAAAAGGAAAACAAGTTTTAGAGACGGTAAAATAAACACTAAAGAGTTCCAAGAAGTGCACAAACCGAAAGAAGCAGTGCAGTTTCTGCTCCCTGTGAATCTTTAAACGTCACATACGCAATCCGTGAAAACTCATCCCCACTGAAAAGGAAAAAATAATCTTAACTCTGCAGTCATCATAGGAACGGAAAGTACAGAAAGATAAGCTTAAGTAAGAACCTTTGCAATTCAACATATTCGATATCACCGGAGAAGGAAAAGAACTCCTTGATATCTTGTTCAGATGCACCAAGAGAAACATTACTAATCTTCACTGTCTTTACCTGTAAGTTTAGAAGGATAGTTTGAAACCAGAATTCATGTGTAACTCTAAAAGAATGCACATGCACGGAATTGCTTATGACCAAAACTACTTGATGTTTTATCAAACTGATGCTACATGACAGCACTGACATTCTCACTCACTGGGAATCAGAATATATAGATCTTTTCTTGTTTAATGCATGATTGTTTGACAATACCCATCATTCAGAAGATGAATTAAAACATTTGGAAGAAAGGTAAAAGCATGCTCCAATATTCTGCTAGGCACTGTTACTAATTGCAGTACATGATATAATTGATGATATAATCAAGATACAAAAGTTGGCACCTTAGCATTGAGACTCTAAACGTACACCTGGCTATGATCAGTCCAGCTCAATCACTTTTTTTTTCCCTCTCTCTCTCGAGATTATAAAGATCAAATTACCATTCTATTTGATTAAATGTTCATGACCAAGATGATGGCTTCACTTTCAATATTCTAAGATAATGGGCCTATCACATTGAAAGGCATGAAGTTTATAAATACACAAACAAATGGGAGAAGTTCCCGGGTATGCTTATACTTTAGAATCACTATAGACTTTAGAACCACTACAGACCAATGTAATGATAGAATTATATATACCAAAAAAAGAGGGAAAAAAATGAAAACAGAAATATCCTTTTCTAAGGGCAATTAGAAACTAGTTGTGCTAGTTAAGAGCCTAATAAAATATATGTGCATGATGAAAAAAGAGCAACAAGATTGAAGCAATGCACTTCTTAAGCACCAGCTGATTTAAGTGATCAATCATTCACCTAGATGTTCAACAAATCTTGAACTCGTATCATATTTAATTTAAATTATTTATCTTCATTTCGTCAATAGAAAATAACCAGGTTTCTTCTCCATCACATAGAATGCAAGCAGAGATCTGTATATTTCAGATGGATCCAATTTGCTACCATATTCCACTCAATCTATCTTGGCATATACAAGACAACTTTCAAGATCCACGGAATGTGGTACAAGTACCATGCCAACTACGGAATGCACATTCTAGTGGATACATGCACATGAAACTAGCCAGTGTGCAAACTGCAATGCAACAGAAGGTTGTATTGTGACGAGAAGACCACCAAAACACCCTCTTTTAAATTGTGGGTGGGTTTTTTCTCCCTTTAATGCTTGTCTCTTTTTTTTTTCACATGCATGCATGTATGTGCATGCACACACCAGGCTGGACTTTTTTCAATGTAGATGTAGATTCAACCCCATGCTTGCATGCTTGCTATTTTGTTTTCAACCAAAGTAACAAACAATTAAAGAAACAAGAATCTACCATGATACCATCTCTACATTATTTTGTATGATATAGTAAAATAACCAACAAAATCCATAGCCATATAAATTTGTCAATCAGATAAATTAGGAAGTGCAGGACTAGACAATATTGTTGGCGCTAATCTATGTTTTTCCCTTTCCCCTCTTGCATATGGTTGTCCAGTAAGAAGGAAGATTTAATAGGAATTCAACATGTCTATCAGCAAAAGAAAATTTTCAAGTAAGAATCCATCAAATGCTTTCATCACAAATAAATAAACCTTCAGTAGTCTTCATGTAAACCTGTAAGAGAAGCAGTTATTACAAAGAAATCACCCATATCAATGTGAATTAAAGCTGTCTTATTTGGGCAACTCAAGCCTGCCAATTTGAGAGAAATTTTTGCCAAAACTTCCTAGTTTGTGGTGACATATTAGAAGCTAAAGGCAGGAATTCTCTAACCATATATGTACACAAACAGAGGTTAATTTCCAGTTCACCATATTTAGAAATGATTTCGGTTTAAGTAGATAACACAGCAGTTGGTAGATACCACACTCACAGCCTTAAAAAATCATTATTGTAATTGAATACTATTTAGGTGACAAAAGTATTGGAAGAGCAAACAGCTACTTTATAGCGAGATAATACTACAAGTCTACAATGTAGAGCCATTTAGCCAACAGTGAGACCACATTAATATATGCGATAATGGGTAACAACAAACATGTAGACGAAAGAGCAAATAGCTCATGTAGACAGAAATGCTACTACAAGTAAAAACTACTTAGCCAACAGTGAAACTTCACTATAATCATAAAATAGGTATCAGCTTTAAATAACAGAGATAAGGTATGATGCAGATTAGATCTTCAGCAAGGACTGAGAATATTTGAGAGTGAGATTGTATCATCACATACCAAAAACCTCATTCCTGATTAAATGACTTTTGGAGCATGGTATAAGATTTAGGTATGAGATAGGTAGAGTTTAGTGCTCTATCTGATCTTCTTGATGTTTCTAAACATACAGAAACGTCTAAAACAAGGTTCTAAATATCAGCCTATATATATATATATATATATGACACATATAATATCGGATTTTGAGGTACCCGATACACGATATGTTGTACACTATAGTATGGGTAAGATATTGTCAACATTTTCAATATTGCTTATATGATACGTCCGACATTCCTGATTTTGATACCATAAATGATTAGTCGATACCAATACCAATATTTTGAACCTTGATATGATTTTGTTGTCATGAATGAAATTTGAAAAGACTTGGGCAGTACAAATTACTCAAGTTGGAATCCAGAAAGTCGTTCAACAATAACAACTAAAAAGACTTTACCGTATTTTTTTTGAGTTAATAGTTAGATGAATCTTCTTTCTCACTGTTCAACTCTGTTAAGGGCCACCTCTAATATTAAGGGAATTTCTATAATCATTTCTATATATACTCTTATTTTAATAAGCTTTACAAGCTATATACGGATTACTGAATGGAACATACAACTTATAAATAATATTATATCCTCATCTCAATAGGAAACAGCTGTTCATACAGACAAACTCATATCCATTGACCAAATAAAGACAATATATTCTCAAAACAGAGCATGAACTTACATGATATTAGTGATAGCAAACACAAAGTTGTGTCCGTTAACAAACTGGATGTCAAGTTAAAAACTCCCACATTCAGTTTTAGGAGAGTAAAAAACAAGTTTGTAACTGTGATATACTTCAAGGTTCATAAACTGTGCGCTATGATGATTAGCACTTTGTTGCAAGCTTCATTCCATAATAAAAATTTTAAAAATGGATTATTCCCATCATGCATATATCTAAGCACACATCAATCATTAAAAATATTTTAATACCTCTCCCAAAATTTACAAGGAGTAAGGAAACTAAAAATATGAATGGCAAAATGATTGCCCAAACATTTGGCTGACTAAAGACGTCCGTGGTTCTTTTCTTTCTTTTTTCTTCTAATTAGGTAAAATAGAATTATCAAAAAGAAGAAAAACTACAAGTAACTACTATGACAATCAAAATCTTCTCAACTACAACATTTTCCAAATATTATAGGGAAACCAAAATGTTCAAATATAAATTACTAATTATCCTATTGAAATAACTTCTAGTTGACAGATGTTCAAAAGGTTCAAACACAAAAGTGATACTTTCTTACACAAAAAAAAAAAAAAAAAAAAAATGAAAGTCATGAGTCCTTCACTTTGCACACAGTGCAAAACAATAAATGGCATTGAGAAAAATTGTAGCTATCCTCTGCAAGCTTCCCTGATAAAAACTTGGTACATCTTTACTTAGATAATATTTAATTACATGGCCCCACCAGGGTTCAAGGAGGAGGTTGGTTGTTTCTGGTTACTGCATTTTAGTTAAGAGACATTTTAAGCAGCAAATATATGCCTGGTACATTGACACTATAGCCTAAAAATACCCACAAAACGCAAGGCCATACACGTAGGGTGAAGCAAGGATTAAAACAAATTGATATTTAAAAGACACTGCCATTACATAGATACACTATTGCAAGGTGTTATGCCCACATGGTAAGTTCACTGCACTAACAAACCAAAATGTATATAAATCAGACACCTCACAGATTTTGTGGAAGTCTAACAAAAATACAAATGCTAGCTAATGAAAATCACTAATGAGCATGGTATAAAATTCAAGCCACCTTGTACCAACATGTGAAAGCAAAGATAAACAGGAAAGAAGGAACTTTTGCCTATAAAACACAAGTAATGATAGATCAAACAATGAAAACTTGGGTCAAGATACCACAATGTTAAACAGAAAGACTATATCTAACATAATGTGTGAAGTCAGTCAGGATGTCTAAATTCATATTCAATATAGATAGACCTTAGTATACCAAATTCAAAGTTGAAGTATATAAAGAGTATCAACCAATGTATGAAATTTCGAAATTGGTATCGCCTAATGGTTTATGGAACTCGAAAATTAGCAATATCAAACCTGTTGTATTAGCAATATTGGTACTGATATACTATAAGTTCCATATCCTACTAAATATTTCAGAATTTGATACAATATTAATGACGCTTATAAAATCGGCGGACATTTAAAATCTTGGCATAAACTAATCCCTAGTACAATTATTTTGTTAACCCAACTCTACCAACATGCGTACACTACAATTTGACTACAACTCTAGACATCCCAATCCCTTCCCCCGAAACTTCCCTTAAAACCCATTTTGGATGACGTATGCAGATTAGCTAGCTGCTAGCCAGATCTTCCAAAACTCTCATCGGGTCATATTTCTCAAGTTTCTAATTAACACTCTCATAATTTGAAATCTTTACTTCACAAAACAACAAAACTCACTTGTCTAGACTAATCTTTACGGCTCTTCTTTCAAAAAGATCTCAAGTTACGTACAAAACCAATACTGCCACTTAACACCATTTTCTAAACATAATCATTCATGCACTATCTGCATTGTGCTTCATCCTTTTACTCCATGTCCCATGCTAGGACAAAAGAGGAGGGTTGCAGTAGGCTTCTGATACCCAACATAAAACCTTATCACATATTATAACATGAGCCAAAAATGAAAACTTATTGGAACATATGGAGAAGTATCTTCTATGTGATAGATCAAGCATGATTCTCCTTTGGTTACTTAGGATAAAAGGCTTAGTTGTTGTTGTTGTTGTCTCAACAAAATCATTCTCATAGATTAAAAAGCCCTAGATGCACTCCGACCTCTCGCTATTTCTCTCTCCCATTCCTGAAATCATCTCATTAGATTGCCCCAGAAATCAATAACCAATCAGATTAACAAAGGATTACATGAAATCAACAGAAAATGTTTACAATGAGAAAAAACAATTAAAAATTTCCTTAAAAAAATTATAAACAATTAACAAAGCGTTGCATCAAAATCACCAAGAGAACAGCTCAAAAGGACAAATAATTAACAGATCTAATCCAATCCGCAATTCTTTTTATCCCAAAACTGACTAAAAACAAAGGCAATCGAAACCCTAACCCTAACAACATCTACTGAAGCCAATAAAAAGGGATTGAATCAGCGCTTACCGTCATGGTGATCACCTTGGAAACCCTAACCCTAACTTGAACCGCGTCGGAGAAGAGAGAAGGAGATCCTCTAAAGTTTGGCGAAACGATAAGGGGATTGAAGTCAGAGAGAAGAGAGCAATTTATTTATAGAGACATGTCAAAAGACGACAAACTTGAAATTGGAAAATTTCGTCCGAGATTAGCAGGGTAAGCCCAACGGATCCCGTCACCGGAGGGAAATTCTAAATCCGCACCACATTTTTCCTTGTGAGCCCCACATCCTATAGAAAGCGATTTGCAACATTGGGGAAAATGGTGCTCACTATTTCAAATGCCGTGCGCATTTAGAATTTCCCGTCACCGGCTGACGACCGACTTTTGTAATGTTGCGAGGTGTAGCGTTTGGTTTGGACGCGATTTTTGAATAATACTGTTTAAAAATTATAATCTAAATCATTTCGTTTTGAGTTATCCAAGTGGTATTATATATATATATATATATATATATATATATATATATATATATATATATATATATATATATGGAAATGAGCTGACAGCTCACGCAAGTTACCTGAGCTGCAGTTCATTATCACTATCTCCAATAATTTTTTTACTACTCATACCCAACTTCTTGGGTTTTAGTTTTGATTTGGCCCTCCATCAAGCTAACACAAAATTAACGGTTTTCAATGAATAAAATATTTTGTATGCACTTGATAAAAGGATAAATGAAATCCAAAATTTATGAAATTTAATCCGAAATAAGTTAAAGATATAGAGATAGTGATTGTTAAAAAAAATTGAAGAAAAATCATTAGATCATTACAGTTTTACCGCTAGCTCATGTAACTTTTCCTGAACTGGCGGCTCACCTACAGTAATCCCCCACACACACGCGCGCGCACACACACACACACACACACATATATATATATATGTGGGATTACTGTAAGTGAGCCGCCAACTCAGGAAAAGTTACGTGAGCTAGCGGCAAAACTATAATGATCCAATAATTTTTCATCAAATTTTTTATATATATGGAATTACTGTAGGTGAGCCGCTAGCTCAGGAAAAGTTACGTGAGATAGCGGTAAAACTGTAATGATTCAATGATTTTTCTTCAATTTTTTTTTAACAATTACCATCTCTACCTCCTTAACTTCTTTCGGATTAAATTTCGTAAATTTTGGAGTTCGTTTACCTTTTCATCAAATGCATACAAAATATTTTATTCATTGAAAACCGTTAATTTTGTGTTAACTTGATGGAGAACCAAATCAAAACTACAACACAAGAAATTGAGTATGAGTGAACCCTAGGGGATCGAGATCATAATCCAAAAGAAATTTTAAAAAAATATATTATTGGAGATAGTGGAAATGAACTGCAGCTCAGATAACTTGCGTGAGCTGTCAGCTCATTTTCATTTTTCTCATATATATATATATATATATATATATATATATATATATATATATATATATATATATATATATATATATATATATATATATAGTATTTGAGTCCCTAAACACAAAAATGTATAATGGATTGTCTAATTTGAACTGGGATAATAGCAGCGTGGTAATGGAAGTTGATAACTTGTTAATCTATTCCAAATTCAACCAAAATTTCGAGTGATAGGGTTTGAGTTTAAAATTTTCTAGTCATACCCACTAATCAGATAATACTATCTAAAATCTTAAATAGTAATTTACAAATTTTTGAAAATTATATTCTGATGAGATAATACTTTCTTTGTTGATAAAGTTGTGGGATAAGGGGTATGTTTAATTTTTTTTTTCCCTTGTATTATTATCATCTAAAAGCCTAAGTGTATATGTTTATAGAAAACTGTTTAAAACCTGATAAATATTTGAAAAAAATTAGATAAGATATTGAATCCATCTAGTATTTATTTAGTGGACGTGAATTGGATATGTTTAAAATTTATCGGGTTTGGCTATGATATTATGGGAACTTCTAAAGGGGCACAACTTTTTTCCTAGTGAGTCCAGTTAATAACTCCTACGTATATCAAGTTTACCCTTAGAAAAAAATTCCCATTTTGCCCTTCCTCCTTCTCCGCTTCCTCCAGGCTCCCGCTCTTGTTCGGACTGAGAGTCCGAACAGGGGGGCCCTGTTCGGACTGAGAGTCCAAACGGGCCTGGTCCGTTCGGACTGACAGTACGAACGGAGCAAGCTTGTTCGGACTGTCAGTCCGAATGGTGCCCCCCTGTTCGGACTGACAGTCCGGACAGGGGTATGACCTGGTCTGATACTCCGCCGCCGCCTCACCCATTCTATTAATGTAATAAATTGATAAATTATTAGTTTACCCAATGTAACGTCACTTTAATGACTTATAAATACAACTAATTATACATTACTATCGAAATATAGGAAAGGAAGCAAAAAACATACAATTATATACTGACACAATGATACACCAACCCATTGATACACTGATACATCGTTTATTGTGATACAACGATACACCGACACACAATGATAATCCAAATACACAAATACAATGATACTGCTGATAAACAAATACAATGATACTCATTATACACCGATATAATGATATCATGATACATGGATACAACTAAACAATGAAATAACGATACAATTACTGATACAATGAAATAGTGAAGATTATAAACAAGGTTCCCTACGTATAAAACAAACAAGATTTTAAACAATGTAAAGAAATAAGATCAAATACAAACGTACTGTTTATATTAAACGAACAAAAAGCGACCAATAGGGTTCATTACAAACAAAAACCATAAATTCTACAAATTCATCAAAATGATCACTGTCTCCTTGTCTTCCTCGGAGGTTGATGTCTGTTTTGGTTCGAGTCATAATTGCCGTATCGGGTGCATTAGGAATGGATTGATCTTGTCTTGGTTCCTCTGCTTGCTCTTCTGGTGGTTCTTCTAGTTGAGTGCAACCAGTTAGCACGACTTTGATCTTCGCAAGTGCAATAAATAACAACCCAGATCGCTTCTTGAATGCCTTATCCCCTTGCGCAAGTAATGGATCGATTATTACTTCTATGCGTGTATATCTCTGCAATATTAATGAAGGGAAAAAAATAAGCATCAGATAAACTGGGTACTGTATGGGACAAATATCATATTTTATCTATTTATTTTTTAACTATAAGATAGTGTAATATTAAAATTTAAAGACACTGAAACCGTCGTTTATAACTTGATCAACTATTAGGACAATACCTTCTAAATTAACTAATAAATTTTAATATTAACATCTATAATTAGAAAAATAACTAAATTTTCGCATATTTTACAATTACAATTACAATATTATATTTTCTTCATAATTATAATCTAAATGTTAAAAATCAAAATTAACAAATAAATGTAGTCATTTAGAATTTCCCGATTCTTAAATATTATCAGACCAAACAAAAACTTCTCATTTTTCAGGGCAGTCACAGACTAAATAAGAATAAACTAAATAAAACAAAATTAAAATTAAATTAAAGGAGACTTACAATAGAGCCGAGAAATTTGAGATCAAGAGAAAATGAGACTTACAGTGGAGACTTCGGCGGCGGGGGTGTGGATCGGCGGCGGGGTGTGGCTCGACAGCGGAGGCTTCGGCGGCGGCGGCGGCGGTTTTGGAGGAGATGGCTGCGACGGAGCTCTCGAAGAAAAGGGTTTTAAGGCGGTGTGGAGAGGAAGTGAGGAGAGAAGAGGGAGATGAGGAAGTGAGGGGAAGTGAGGGGGGGGGTCGGAAGAGAGAAGAGGAAGAAGAAGGGGACTTCGGCGGCGGAGCTCTCGAATGAGAATTTTTGAGGCGGTGTGGAGATGAACGAGGGAGATGAAATATACTTGAAGGGTATTTTGGGAATAAAACTGTGCTCACTAAAAAATTCTCCCATTTACTCAAAAGAAACTGGGCTCACTAGGAAAAAACTTGTGCCTCTTTAGAAGTTCCCTGATATTATAGGCATCTCTGATCCAAACTCGAATGGTTGCCACCCTTTAGGGGAGTTTCCAAAGGAGCACACCATTTTTCCTAGTGAGCCTACTTTTCACCTGAAAGTCCGAACAAAAAAGAACTATCTAGTGGGCTCACTAGGAAAATTGGTGTGCTCCTTTCGAAACTCCCCCCTTAGTTGGTTCTAGGGTGAAAATGAGTCAGATCCAAATCCAAATATGCTAAGTAAATCGGTAAAGACTTAACTCAGTTGGATTCAAATCTTGGATATAGTATATATGTTAGAAGTTGAAATTAAATTTCATTTAATAGTTAAAAAATGGGTTGATTACATTCAGACCCCTGAAATATGGGAATGTATAATTTATCACTCCTAAAGTTTTAAACTCTCACTTAGATTCCTTGAACCGCAAAAAAAATATTTTCGTCTGAGTTTTCCTGTCAGTTTTTTTCTGCGATTTAGGAGATTTAAGTTAGAGTTTTAAACTTTAGAAGTAATAAGTTATACATCTCTCATATTACAAGAGATCTGAGTGTAATTAATCATTAAAAAATTAATAGGATGAAATAGTTGGGTTTTCAGTTTATATCATATTTAGATGTTTTATTATTGTAATATATTTTAATTTATGTATGTTTTACAAATGATTGACATGCATTACGCTATCATATGACTATGTTAGAGTTTATTATCTGGTTGGGGTTTTTACATATTTGTCCCTTATTTAAAAATTAGAATTTAGTCCCCTAAATCTTCATATTTATAATTTAGTCCTCCAAATCTTTTAAGTTGCGTCACTTTAGTCCCTAGCCATATTTTTGATCCGAATTTTCCATTATATCTCTGAATTACTTCATTTTAGTCTTCTCTTCTCTCTTCCTCCTCTTTTCATTTTCTTATTGGGTTTCCATCTCCATTCTTTTCCTCTCTCTCTCTTCTCTCTTTTTATTAGGTTCTCCCGAGTTACTTTACTTCAGAGATTAACTGGGAAGGAAGAGAGAGAGGAGAAAAATAGAGAGGGGAACCCAATAAGAAGAGAAAAAAGAGAAGGAAGAGGGAATTGAGGATTAAAGTGAAATAACTCAGGGGTATCACAGAAAATTCGGGCCAAGAATATGGCTAGGGACTAAAGTGAGGTAATTTAAAGGATATGGAAGACTAAATTATAAATATGAAGATTTGAGAGACTAAATTCTAATTTTTAAAGATTGAAGGGTTAGATATGTAAAAACCCCTTTATCATTACGAGCAAATGTTAGGATATGAAATTTCCAACACTTTAGTAAGCTAGGGAGGTAAAAAATTATCAAATTAATTATTGAAAATTAAATGATTCAAACAACGCTTAGCTAACTTAGCTAACTCGTGTACCACGTTTGTTAAATTTTTACCATAAAACACTTGCTTTATCGTTCGTTTATAGTAGAAGTATTTTGGCTTCATTGACGAGATAAAACAATTTCCCCATGAAAAGCAATGACCATTATTTCGTAATCTATATCTGGGAATCAAAATTCATAAGTATAAATTCTATAAAACATAGATTAAGGAACTGTTTTGGCCAGAGGATGCAAATGATCGATTAACTTGTAAAGTGAGCTGCAAGTGAGACTTTTCTATTATTTGGTTAAAGTTGTACAATTTTGCAATTATAATTGCAACCAATAACACATTTGTAGCAATTACAATTACCGAAAAAATGTATATGATGACTTTCGACTCTTATTTGTAAATCATAATTGTATTGTTCATAAATGTGATACTTTTAATAACTCTTGAAAATAAGAAATTAAAATATTTTATTTTTTCAACTCTAATTACTACTTATAAGTCCCAATCAAAATATAGTAATACAAATTGCAATAATTTTTACAGTTTCAATTACAGTAATATAAATTGCAATATGTAGCACTATTTGTAAGTATCAAGCAATCCTACTATTCATTTTCATTTGTGCTCTTGAAATAAATCCAGGGATCTAAATTCAAAAGCTTTTTTGTGCCAATACTAGTAAAGGGAGGGCCTTGAATGAAAATTTACCATTTTCTCTTCTGACGGCGTTTTAGAGGCGTTTCTAAAAGAGCACACCATTTTTTTCTCGGAATTGCACTTATTAAGTTGGTTAATATTATAAGTTTACCACCGTTCTTTTTAGACAGAACTGTCATTATTTTCAATCTTTGTTCTCTCTCTTTCGCACTAGCGAAGCTTTTGATTTAACAAAAGAAAAAAATTTGAATATTTAAACCTACATCGACAATCCAAAGTCTCTAGAGGCTTGAATTCATCACCCTAATTCAAATTTTAAATTTTTTAAATTAGAATTATGAAGCATAGAAATGTGATTGATGGAGAAAGAGGAAGTGGGTTTTGGAGTATTCGGGAATGATAATAGCCGTCCATTTTTTTTTCCGAACGGAATGATGACTGTTCGGGACCTAGAAAGAAGATCAAATTTTAATTTAAAAGTTACTGGTCGGAGGTAAATCCTAACCAGTCAAAAATTTGCTGGGAGTTATACCAGGAATAAACTTCGGACAGTGAGTTTTTTCTTTATAATTGTAACTTTAATTCTTTTTTGGATTTTTATTTTGTTTCAGCTTAATTACTAAATATTAATATGTATATTTTTGGGCCTTCTCTTCAACCTAGAATTTCTAGGGTTTCTTGAAAGGTAGATGCGCGGGCTCACTAGGACAGGGCATGGCGTGCCAGCGAAGCTCGGGCTGGGACTGAGGAGCATAATGGGAGGCGATCTTGATCTGAAAGAACATGGGTTGTAAGTGAGATGAGTTAGAGAAAAAGGTTTTTATAGGGTATTTTAACGGTGTATGTTTTTGAGTGTTTTGGTGGTACGTGTTTGAGAGTGTTTTGATCGTAATTTTTGGGATGTTCAAACTTGTACTTGGGAGTTTAGTTTTCTCGTGTGTTTTAAAGGGTTTTATAAACAAATAAATGACAAATATACCCAATTAGGAAAAAGGAGAATACGTAAGGTAGAGTTAGAACAATGAAAGTAGAGGGTATTTTTTGATAAATAATTCAGAACACTCCAAAACACCTTAATTTGGAATGTTCTAAAAAACACTTAAAAACACCTATCCAGGTGTTTTGGGTGTTTTAGGAACACCTCAAAACACTTGTCAAAAAACTCATAAGTAACTGTTTTTATAAACACTTTATAACACATTCCTTCAAAACACCCTAAAAACACCTCAAAACTAATCCTTAAGCATAGCCTTAGGGATTAGTGGAATGCTCACCGGCAAAAAAAAACCTCTTTTTTCAAAAAGGGGTTTTTATATATATGTCCCTTACATCTTTCAAAATTAGAATTTAGTCTCCCAAAATTACATATTTATAATTTAGTCTCCAAATCCTTTAAGCTAACATAATTTAGTTCCCAGCCATATTTTTTGCCCGAATTTTCCATTATACCCCTGAGTTATTTCACTTTAGTTCTCCATTTTCTCTTCCTTTTCTTCTTCCTCTTCTTATTGAGTTTCCCTCTTCATTCTTCTCTCTCTTCTCTCTTCTCATTAGATTCTCCTGAGTTACTTCACTTTAGAGATTAACTGGAAGGTAAAAGAGAAAGGAGAAGAATGGAGCGGGGAATCTAATAAGAAGAGAAAGAGAGTAAAAAGAGGGAAGAGAGGACTAAAGTGAAATAATTCAGAAGTATAACGGGAAATTCAGACAAAAAATATGGCTAAGGGACTAAATTGTGGTAATTTAAAGGATTTGGGGACTAAATTATAAATATAAAGATTTGAAGGACTAAATTCTAATTTTTACAGATGTAAGGGACAGATATGTAAGAACCTTCAAAAATGGGTGTGCGCTTAGCGGGCTCACCAGAAAAAATTGTGTGCTTCTTTAGAAACTCCCCTCTTTTGTAAACCCTATCGTCTTGATTCTACCCCCAACAGAGAACCCCAAAGGACAAGGAGGCAGCAGTCGAGCTCGAGGTCAAGAACCCCCGATCAAGTATGGTGCGCAAGAAGACGCTAGAGTTCGACGAGTCGCCGCCGGACATCGATCTGAGTAACCCGTATGGCGACCCGGTGGCGATGCTCGAGTACCGCGAGCACCTCGTCCGCGAGAAGTGGATCCAGATCGAGACGGCCAAGATCATCCGAGAGAAGCTCCGCTGGTGCTACCGCATCGAAGGGGTCAATCACCTGCAGAAGTGCCGCCACCTTGTCGATCAGTACCTCGAGGCCACCCGCGGCGTTGGATGGGGCAAGGACCACCGCCCCTACGAGCTCCACGGTCAGTAATAGTAGTACATAAAACGCTAACCCTAATTAGATCTTCGCTCTTTTTTGGGGGAAATTTGAAAATTTTTTGATGCAGTTGTGTGATTGTTGGGTTTTGGGTTTGGACAGGTCCCAAGAAGGATGTGGAGACGTAGTTCGGGTTGCTCGATGTGAAAGGTGAGATTTTTATTTCAAAAATGATTGGTCTTGCTCGACAAATTCATGATTGTGTCTTGAATTTAGGTTTAGATTGTTTCAGCAGGTGATAGATCTATTGCTTTGTGGAATTTGGGGTTTTTTTATCAGTAACGAGCGAAGATTCGAGTTAGTTTAGATTGAGGATTTGGATTTCACTGACATGTTCTTATTGCAGTTTCTCTGTGATTTTTGCGATTTCTTAATTTACGAGTGTGATTTTTTATGGATGTCAATGAGTTTGGGTTTGAGGTTAATTTTAGTAGGTTGAAAGAAGGAACTGGTGGAGCAGTTTGGCTTGAGAGCATCAAGCCAAGCTTGTGTTTTATCGAAATGTATTGCCTTTTCTCTTTCAAAGTTAGAGGTCGTGCTCAAAATATTGATAGTTGTGTCTAAAGCAAGGTTAAATATCTTGATCGATACCAATCAACATTAACAAAGCCTTTGTTCCAAAATATTGGGTAGGCTACAAGAATCGTTTTCTTCCACTCAGCTTGGTTAAGTAGTTATTTTCTTTGATGAGTAACTACATTGTATTCTAACAAGATATATATGCACACAAGTCAGGATATGAAAGCTTAGACAACTTAGATTTTCATCAAAGGATAGTTAATATGCAAACTTTGGTTTATAAAGATTTATGAATGTCATTATGAGACAAAGCATTAGATAAATCAAACTTTCATGAATATTTATGTTATATTAAACTTATGCAAGTATTTTTATTATGTATAAGTACTACATACTTTCTTTTGCATTTCGTATTTGCATTAGTAACTGGTGGTTATAAACACATTCCACCTACTAGAAATTAGTATATCCAAAGTTTTGCAAACTACATAAACTACGTTATATCCTTAATGTAGTTTTATTATTTGCACTCATTTTATAATATTCTCTTTTCCATCACATAGATATACTTCTATAAATATATTTATATTTTGTTACAAGAGTTTATAGCTTACGCATTTCCATAAAAACAAGCTTAGAAAAATTGTTTGGATTGTATGATATATAATAATAATAATAATAATAATAATAATAATAAAATTATAAGAAAATTTGATTAAATCAACCTTTCTTATATATTTCTCTTCTAACCTCCTTTTTGCATATGATTTCCTTGTGCGTGATTACTTCAAATTATATGAATAGATATTTTCGAAATATGAACATAAATCTTTAAGCTACCAATTTGACTTTGTGGATATCAATTATTGGCTAAAATTTCTATGCAAAGAATTTATAACATGAAACTTCAAATGCATGACATGTCAAAGATAGAAAATACTTTATTAGCCATTTATAATTCCAAATTTGATTTCGATTCGCCCCTCTAATGGTGATTCCTATTTCATTATTGATTTGTCGCTCTTCAACACTTGATGCCCTAATTGTTAGAAAACGTGCCACACATTTCTAATCATAATATCTTCTAGGATTTTAATCAAATGGAATTTAGATTCAAATTCAAGGATTTCATATGTGTATCCTTCAAATTCATGTTTTTAATTAATTCCTTGTCAATGAAAACCCAAACCCTCCCCATACCCTTCCTTCTTCCCCTTGGTTGTTCCATGTGTTGACCCGACTAGCTGTCCGACCAGCTGCTTGCCTGGCATTGATGTGTCCCTGATGCTGTCCCCATTCTTGGGGTTAGGCCAAATTCAAGGAGAAGAGGAAGGAAGACTAAAAGGGGGAATAGGGCTTGGATTTGGTTTTAATTTGAGAGAGGAGGGCAAGGTTTCGGTTGATTTTGGGGGAGGGAGACTTGGTTTCAGGAACGCGAGTGAGGGAGAGGAAAGGAAATTCTATTTCTTCTCTCCTCCAAATTTTTAATTTGTTTATTCAAGACTTTTATGGGTATTTTCTAGTTAAACCAATTGCTATTTACACAATCTCTTCATTTAGAATTACATATGTATGTGTATATATGTGTCTGTGTACGTATATGATATGCCTACATATTTGTTTATATAAGTAGGTATTATTAGATAAGATTATGTGTTTAGTCCCACATCACCTATGAGTTTATTTTTATGGTGTTGGGATACATATATGTGTGTGTGTGTTTCTTGACTTAAAATTAATCTTATTATTCTACAATACATATGTTGGAGGTAAAAATTTTCAAATAAAGAAAAGATGACAAATACCTCGCAGAACGCGAAACTATTAATTAGCTTCGCGTGGTAGAAGCTTAACTTCGCGTGGATAAGTAAAACGCGAAGTTAAAACCTTAGCTCCGCGTCCAGAGTATTTAACTCCGTGTGGGTAGATATCAGAATTCTCAATTGATTGTGATTGGGATTTTGACTTATCCAATACCCAAATTGAGTCCAATCAGAATCCAAATACAAGATATTTAAGTTAAAATCAAATATTTAATTAGAATTCTTGATAGATATAAACACCTTCTATTCATATCCCTATGAAAACCCTCATATCCAATTAAGGTCTATAAATATCCTTTTTGAGGAGACTTTAGAGGTCTTTTTTGGTGTTTGGCAATTCAAGTTACACGAGAGAGTTTTGAAGCCTTGGAGATCTTTTGGAGTTCAAGTTATGTGCGAGAGTTTTGAATTCATTGAAGTCAGAGAGAGAGAAGTTAGGGCCGACTATCATCTTTTTCGAGTAGAAGATCTTAATGTCGGATCGTCAACATGTTCTACTAGGTAGATCCCATCGCCATATTAGAACCTATTTTTTATTATAAAAGTGAGCGATAAAATATAAATTCTCTCGTTTGTTTCTCTATTATTCCTCTTTCGTTGTAATTTTCGTAATTAATGGAAGAAAGTAAGAATTTTGCGGAGAACAAACCGACGATCACAGTGGGAGACGTTTCTTTTACTGAACAAGAATCGTGGCGCAATTCGACGTGAAGAAAATTGGATCGATCGTGGATATGCTCGTCGTTGAGATCGACCAAGAAAGGTATGAAGAATATATCTCCTTTAGATTGGATAATCTGACTGAAATATGGCACTATCGTCGCGTGATTTTTAAAACCCGTAAATTGGATAATAAGAAATTCTCCATTAATTAGGAGTTTTTTGATTCCGCGGCTATAGAGCCGGAAAACCTTGAAGGAAGATGTTGTTCCTACTATTGAATAGGGTCAAGAGACTGGTTTTACCAGATCTCAACTTCGAAATCGAAATCGTTGAGCAAGACGAAGAGCTCTCAAAGCTCGCATAAAATGCGAGGCTGAAGCAGAAGCAGAACACGAGGTTATACCTTGAGAACTGGCTTGTATTAATCGCAAGACCAGTAAAAATAACGTAAAACGCAAAGCTAATTGTAAGCCAGCATGTGAAAAAGTCTCTCCACGCGAGACTACATATTATGGACATGAAACCAGAAAAATTGACAATACTTGCGTAAAATGCAAGGTTAATCTCAGAGGCAAGCCAGCGTGTGCAAAAGTCTCTCCACACGAGACTACTGAACTTGAACATAAATTTGGCAAGAGTGCCAAAGTTTGTGTTAATCGCGAAGTAATTGAAAATAAGCCAGCGTGGGATGAAAATTGTCCACGCGAGACTATTAAAGTTGGACAAAAACTTATGCTTAGCGTTAAACGCGAAGCTAAGAATTCTCGCGTAAATTGCGAGGTTATGCTAGCGTGCGAGGATACTCCCTCATGCGAGGTTAAACAAATAACAAAAGTTAAATTTATTCAGAAATGCCAAGCCAGCATAAAACGCGGGGCTAGCGTTAAATGTGAAGCTACATCCCAACTTCGCACAAAACAACCAGTATACAAAATCAGGGCTGATTAGTAAGATATTGAATATCTGAAAGACCAATAGTTCAACATCAGTTCTGAAGAGTTTCAACAAGCACCCGGACTTCTCCGACAGTCAAGTGGGCCCCACATCCAAAACATAACTGAAGATTTTCCATCTTCTAAAGTTCTTGATTTCAGAGAATACTTAACAAATAAAAGAAAAACGACTCAAACTCAATTGCACTCAACATGCCATTGCGAGCAATTAATATCAGCTATATTAAATAATTGTTGTTGTAGTATGAAAAGAGTTTTTGTATTTGATAAAAAAACTGAGTCATCAAAATACTCCAAAAGGAGAAAGAATAATCTGAAATATAGAGTCAAGGAAAAAGAATTGAAGGCGGGGATCTCAAATATGGTCGGTAAAGGTAAGAAGGCCATGGAAAAAGAAAATGAGTCGGATGGAGATGACGAATAATCTCACCATCTTACTCGGCTCAAGTTAGATGTTGTCGCTTCTCGAAATCACAAGAAACTTGCAAAAGATTCCTACAACGATGATAACGACAATTCAGTTATAGCTTTCCTGTAGTCATACTTTTTCTTGACCAATAAAATTGGCGTCGCACGTGGTGGACAGGTTCGATGACGTTGATTAGAGGTTTGAAGCCCAAGAACAAATGATTCGAGATCAGTGAAGGGCCATTGATGACCTCAAACTAATGCTTCTAAAAGTGGTCAAGAATACTCAGAAGATAGTCGACGATAAGACTAAAACTTTCTCGGAACCACCACCCAAGACAAATGAGGAACCGCCACTGTAGACACCAAAAAAAAAAGTAACGGGTCGAAAACGGGTGGAAACCCGCGGGGAAAAATCCTGCGGGTGCCATCCGCGGGAATCTCCCGCGGGTGCCAACACGCGGGAATTCCCGCGGGAAGATTCCCGCGGGTTCTTCCGCGGCTGCACCCGCGGCACCCGCAGGAGCTTCCCTCGGGCACGCCCTCGCGGGAGCACCCCCAAATTGATTTTTCTATTTATTGTGTTTCTAAATATTTTTTAATTATTATTTATTATTTCGTTTGTTCTGTTTGACCCGCAGATGGGTTCAGTTTCGGAGATTCCGCGATCCGAATTTTCAGGGAGAATTGGAGCCAGATTTCGAGCTCCCTCGGTCTATAAAAGACAGGAGCTGACTCCAGAGAAAGGACTTTTGGACGATTTTGGGCGAGCTCGTGAAATCAATGAGCGGAGCAGAGCCATCCTCTTTCCGGTCAGACGGTCAACGGAGTGCACCAGCGAGGCTCCATCGCCACCCGAACCCACATAAAAAAGGGAATAAATTAATATTCCCGTTCTTGTTATTTCTCGATATTTTTTGTAATTCTCAATTTTCTTTTGTAATCAAATAATTTTGCAATGGAAGGAGAAATCCTATTTTCGGGCATACAAGAACTGGCGACCACAGTGGGAGCCTCTCTGTTCACAACAGAGAATATGGTGGCGCAGTCTGACTTAGTAGCGATCGGATCTATTGTTGAAACACTGGTCGTAGAAGTTGACCAGCAAAAATATGAAGAATTTCTTTCTTCCTCTAATTCGGAGCCTAGGCGTCATCGCCGGGTGACGATGAAGAAAGGTGAGGCGTCATCGCCCACCGGAAATCAAAAGGCATTATCGCCTATGAAAACTTACGAGGCGTCATCGCCCGTTGAAACTGACAAGACGTCATCGTCTGTCAAGTATACGGCGATATCGCCCGTTTCAAAGTCAAGTCAAAAGTCAAACCAAACTCTAACCCACTCCCAAAAGAGAAATCTGAGGCATAAAACTCAACGAGCACGTCTTAATTATACAGGAAGGGTTGCAGAAAACTCCGGGACAGTGAAAAATTTTGGAGCAAACCCACGGATGGAGCCACGGGTTGTATCCCGTGGAAGCAACTCCGGTGCAAACCCGCGGCTTGCAACCCTGGTGCCAACCCACGGCTTGCAACCGCGGGTTGCCAACCGCGGGTGCAAGCCCGCGGGTACAACCGCGGGTGCAACCGCAGGTTGCACCCCACGGGAATAAACCCACGGGTGCAAACCCGCAGTTGCAACCGCGGGTTGCATCCCGCAGAGGCAACTGCGGGTTGCACCCCACAGATTCTACTTCGCGAAAGCAACGATGGGTTACGTTCAATGAACACAACCCTCATGTCTTTTCGAGCACGTCTGTGGTGAGCACACTACATACACTAAGAATTTTAATCTCTCTATCAGAGGCGTGCGGGGCCCACACAACTACTCAGACCAGTGTGCACTCCAGAAGAATTCGCAGAAGGGTTGGAGAACAATCTGATGTTGAAAAAGAGCTCAGTCCTGAGATATTACAGACTCTACAGTATTATGAACCAAATTTGCGACGCAAGAGGCGTCAAAATGCAAGTAGAGAGGAGAAGGTACCTCAAGATTTGAGAGGGTATCTCAATTGGAAGAACTCCTCACAAAATATTCCTCACTGCCAATGCGAACAGCTAATCTCAACCGTTCTATCAAACTGCCAATGCAACTCGAAACGGTCCGTTTTTGAGCGGATCACTTAGCCCAAAAGAATACAGACGGTGAAAAAAGTGTGATCTGGAATTGATCTGCTTGCCGTCTCATCACGTATGGTTAATAAAGGCAAAAAGATGGTCGAAAACAACCCTTCAGATAATGAGATCACTCCAGGGTTAAAAGGAGTTTCTATTGAGCCAGAGGACGTGCTTCTAGAAGAAGTCTCTGGAAGGCTTGAGAGATAAGAAAAACGTCTCGAACAATAAGAGGAGACCATAGAAGAAATGAAACGACTTTTAATTGAGTTGTTAGCTCAAACTAGAAAGAGCCAATTCTCGTCGTCCATTTCTGATCGGCAGAAAGGAAAACGACCTGTCCAAATAAATGAAGATAGCGAGAATGAGAATGAAGAAATTCCTCCTCACTCAAGAGAGGAAGAGAAAGTGAAGGTTATCATCAACCCTCACGCAGAGAAAATAGAGAAGATGGAGAACCAACTACAAGCTCTTCTTCATCGCGAAAAGCTGCAAGATGTGGGAGTAGTATGTCCTTATCCCATAGAATGGGAAACCGTACCTTATCCTGCAAAATATAAACCGTTGAATTTTCAGTCATTCGATGGTAAAGGTTCACCGCAACAGCACATCTTCTACTTCCTGTCGCAGACAGAACACCTCATGGGGAATGATCCGACTATAACTAAGATATTTGCGAGCACTTTACGGGGGCCCGCATTTACTTGGTTCATGCAGCTACCCCAGGGAACAATTAAATCATAGACTGATCTAGAACGTGAGTTCTTAGCCCGATTATTTGAAGATGATACTGAAGTCTCTATACTATCCTTGCTAGCAGCAAAACAAGAAGACGACGAGACGGTTAAAGCTTATATCGGGCGATTCGGAGAACTTTCTGTTCGATGCCCACATGGCATGACGCAGGACATTCTTGTGGAAACCTGCAGACACAACATGTTGATCGACGTTCTAGATAAAATGGGCTCGGTTGAACTCAAATCATGGAAAGATCTACTTAAGCAAGGTGAACAGGCCGAAGATATACTTCGACGCCTCGAAAAGCAGCAATCTGCAACCAGAGGCAGTACAAATGAACCTCCATTCCATTTCTCCCGTTCTAAAGGGAAAGACATAATGGCAATGGCGGTAGAGAACACATCGAAACAGAAAGCATGACCAACTATAAGCAACACAGCAAAGTCACTCAGGCTTCAAAAGCAGTATTCGTTTAAGGATGAGCATACTGTTACTACGTTCAATCTGCTCAGTAAGCGTAAGATGCTCAAATTGCCGGAGAGTAAGAGGCTTGAAGAGGTTGGGAAGACTAACGATCCGAATTACTGCCTGTACCATCGGATTGTAGGTCACCCCACAAAAAATTATTTTATTTTAAAAGATAAAATTCAAGCGTTGATTGACGCTGGAGCAGTTCAGCTCAAAGCTGAACAAAAAAGGAGTTAGAGCTAACTCGGACATATTTAAGGTGGGTGGTCTGAAGGTACCACTTGGGCTCACAACAATTCCAAAGACGAGCTCAGGGCGGTTAATTTAAACCCCCATAACCTGCAAAAAAAAAAAATTACCCAATGCCGACAAGGCTACAGGAAGAGAATAAATTTCTCGCCAATCCCATCATACTGGGGGTAAAAACTATGAATTACCCAACGCCGACAAGGCTACGGGAAGAGAATAAATTTCTCGCCAACCTCATCATACTAGGAGTAAAAGTATGAATTACCCAACGCCGACAAGGCAACGGGAAGAGAATAAATTTCTCGCCAACTCCTTCATGCTGGGGGTAAAAGTATGAATTACCTAATGCCGATAAGGCAACGGGAAGAGAATAAATTTCTTGCCAACCCCATCATACTGGGGGTAAAAAGTATGAATTGCACAATGCCGTCAAGGCAACGGGAAGAGAACCAGTTTCTCGCCAACATCTTCATGCTGGGGTTAAAAGTATGAATTGCCCAACGCCGCTAAGGTAAAGGGAAGAGAAAAAGTTTGGCATTTAAGCCCAAACAAAATTCTCGACAACTCTCCATGCTGAGGGGAAGAGTATGGCTAGCCCAACTCAAACGGTAGTTAGTAAAGGCTAATCAAATCCGTTGATAGCTGGGGGTTTGCTAAAAATCCTATGACAAATCTGTCACAACAGTATCCTTATTCGAATATAAGGATATATCGTTGCCCAACGCCGCTAAGGTAAAGGAAAGAGGAAAAGTTTGGTATTTAAGCCCAAACGAAACCCTCGACAACTCACCATGCTGAGGGGAATAACATGGCTAGCCCAACTCAAATAGTAGTTGGTAAATACTAATCAAATCCGTTGATAGCTGGGGGTTTGCTAAAAACCATAATCAGATAAATCTCTTGTCACGTTAAGATTTCACCTCTGACAACAAAACTTTTCTCGTCATTTTTCTTCAGCAGAGCAAGCGACACTCCAAAATATTTGTCAAGTTAAAATCATATCTCTGACATCATAATTCAAAATCAAATGAGATAAAATCCGATTAAATCTCCTGTCATGTTAAGGTTTCACCTCTGACAGAAAAGAAAACTTACACTTCATCAAGTCCGATATTACAGCTTCTGATGAACTTGTTTTTTTGATATCGTTAAGTTAAAAAATTATCTCTGACGAAAATCATCTCCCTATCAAGTTAATAGTTACCTCTGATAGTCCGATTCCAAGACTAAATACGTTAACCATCACCTCTATTTAGTCAGTTTGTTCCTATCACGACCAGATCCTCTGAATAGGTTGAGCTCCAAGACACGTTTAATGTCACCTCTGTCTTTCCCTGATCCGTCATACTAGATGTCACTGAACAGTTAGGATTAAAAAGAGCACGTTAACATGATACCTCTGCTCGACCTAAAATAAGTATGTTAAAATCATACCTCTGCTTGTCATCTAATGAGTATGTTAAAATCATACCTCTGCTTGTTATTGAATAATTGAATATGTTAACAGTTATCTCTGTCTACCAAATCCTTTAAAACGTCTGATAGCCAAAATTAAAGGATTCAAAGTGTTTCGAAATTCAGTACGATTCAATACAGAACTTTAGAAACTTTGGAGGGGGTTATGTAGATACCAAAAAAAAAGTAACGGGTCGAAAACGGGTGGAAACCCGCAGGGAAAAATCCCACGGGAGAAATTCCCGCGGGTGCCACCCGCGGGAGCACCTGCGGTAATTCTCCCGCGGCTACACCCGCGGGAGCTTCACGCGGGCACACCCCTGCGGGAGCACCCCAAATTGATTTTTCTATTTATTGTGTTTCTAAATATTTTTTAATTATTATTTATTATTTTGTTTGTTCTGTTTGACTCGCAGATGGGTTCAGTTTCGGAGATTCCGCGATCCGAATTTTCAGGGAGAATTGGAGCCGGATTTCGAGCTGCCTCGGTCTATAAAAGACGGGAGCTGACTCCAGAGAAAGGACTTTTGGACGATTTTGGGCGAGCTTGTGAAATCAAGGAGCGGAGCAGAGCCATCCCCTTTCCGGTCAGACGGTCAACGGAGTGCACCAGCGAGGCTCCATCGCCACTCGAACCTACATAAAAAAGGGAATAAATTAATGTTCCCGTTGTTATTTCTCGATATTTTTTATAATTCTCAATTTTCTTTTGTAATCAAAAAATTTTGCAATGGAAAGAGGTCCTATTTTCGGGCATACAACCACCTAAGACAAATGAAGACGATAAAGATGAAAAAGCTTATTCAATGCATGAAAAAGACGATAGGTTTTCCTTTCATGATCCTCATGAAGAGAAGATGGAAAAACTATATAAGCAACTTGATGCGTTGATGCAGAAAAAAGAGCT
The DNA here is from genome assembly GCA_036321105.1 of Dracaena cambodiana. NCBI lineage: Eukaryota > Viridiplantae > Streptophyta > Magnoliopsida > Asparagales > Asparagaceae > Dracaena > Dracaena cambodiana. Next base: position 3,322,618 of record JAYEPQ010000004.1, read on the forward strand.
GAAAGAATCAGAAATTTCAAGGCCATACCCGCTGGAGTGGGACTTCGCCCCTTTTCCTGAAAATTATAAACCCCTTAAGTTGGAATCATACGATAGAAAAGGGTTTCCAAGCCAACACATGTACTACTTTTTGTCGCAAGTCGGCCATCTAATGGGAAACGATCCCATAATGACTAAAGTATTCGGGAGTACCTTGCGAGCGTCTGCTTTTACATGGTTCATGTAGTTGCCCCTGGAAACCATTAATACTTGGTATGATGTGGAGAAGCAGTTCTTGGCACATTTATTTGAGGATGATACCGAGATATCGATTCATTCTCTCTTTGCAATGAAACAAGGGGAAGAAAAAACGGTCAAAAACTTCATAGAGCGCTTTCGAGAAAAATCCGTGCAATGCCGACACGGTATGACCCAGGAAACACTGGTGGAAAGCCGCAAACATAATTTCAGAACCGGTGTGCTGATAAGAATGGGAGCTGTAGAGTTCAAGAACTGGAAAGACCTGTTAAAGCAGAGAGAGCAGGCGAAAGATATAATCTGCCAGATTGAGGAATCTCGCACTACAAGAAACTCTACAAATAACAAGTCATATTCACATAATCTTAAAAATAAAGAGAAGAGTATGATGGCTTCAGTTGCAGATCCGAATCTAAGACTCCAAAATCCAAGAGGCACGGGCCTAAATAAGCCCCGACCTGACGGGACATACTCGTTCAAGACAGAGAAAATTGGCACTCTGTTTCACTTCCTCAATAAAAAAAGGAGTGTTAAAGTTTCCAGATAACCAGAAGCCAAAAACTGCAGGAAAGACCAACGATCCTAATTATTGTTTCTACTACCAAAATATTGGGCATCCAACTAAGGATTGCTACCCTCAAGGATCGAATCCAAGTATTGGTAGAAGTCGGTGTCCTCCAACGTAAAGAAGAACAGAAGAAGGTTTCTGTGAATATAACAACTCTGATCATAGGAACCAATGAGTTCCCTATTGGAGCAACCTCTGTACCAGTAGAAAAGCTGATATTAATCAACCATGATCTCCATAAAATGAAGCAGAAGGGACTCTTTCCGTTTTTTACCAAAAAAGGAGAAACCATGGGGATACACTCAGACTTGCTCAGCTAATTCCAAAAAACCAAGGAAAATACTCGATCGACACCAAGCACGGACAGCCCGCACTTGCACGCTGGCCCCTTGGGTATGCTCTGAACCACAGCTGTGATAGAGTCATCCTCATTGGCTAGCAGTCGGATTGGGTTGGGGGCGCCGAAGATATTAACAGTGACAAGCAACATGTTAGCCATTGGAAAATTTTGTGTGATGACTGCGAATTTGATGGCAAAATGATTGCCATAAAATTTAAAAAAATTCAAAAAAAGTGAAAAGAAAAAATAAAAAAACAAAAAAAAAAAGAGAAAAAAAGAAAAAAAAAGTATGTAAATATATATACGAATATAATTTGCTACCCAATGCTGTTAAAGCAAAGGAAAGAGAACAAGTTTTTCGACAACCTATCATGCTAAGGGATAAAGTATGAATTGTCTAATGCTGTTAAAGTAAAGGGAAGAGAACAAGTTTCTCGATAATCCATCATGCCGAGGTAAAAAGTATGAACCATTTAATGCTGTTAAAGCGGCGGAAAGAGGAGATCAAGTTCCTCGCCAACTCTATTATACTGGGGTAAAAGTATGAAATCAATGACCCAATGCTATTATGGCAAAAGGGGAGAGGAAATCAAATTTTCGACAACCTATCATGCTGAGGTAAAAAGTATGAACCACCCAATGCTATTAAAGCAGCGTAAAGAGGAGATCAAGCTCCTTGCCAACTTTATCGTACTAGGGGTAAAAATATGAGATCACTGCCTAAAGCCCAAAAGCTGAGGGAAGAGGAAGTAAAAATCCTTGACTATTCACCATTCTAAGGGGAATAGTATGGCTAGCCCAACGCAAACGGCGATTGGTAAAAACACATCAAATTCATTTATAGTTGGAAGTTTGCTAAAAATCCCATAACCCTATCATGTTAAGCTCTTGTTTCTGATAGTAAGATTTGGATTATTACTGCCTATGTTATGTAATTAACTTCGTTATGTTAAGATCTTACCTCTGACAGTAAGTTCAAGATACGCGAGAGAGCACTTGAACCGTTTCCACCAAAATCCAGGCATGTGCAATTTGGTGCCTTTGCCGAAACTCGATGATCCTGACCCGACCATCTTGGCGTATGTGAATTTAAGTTACGCGTGAGAGTTTTGAACTGCTTTCGCCAAAATTCCAAGCATGTGCAATTAGGCACCTCTGCCGAATTTCTTGATCTTAACCTGATCATCAAATTGGAGATCCAAAGTATTTCAAAATTTGCCAATTATAAGTTATTTTGAAAACTTTGTAGGGGGTCCTGTTGGAGGTAAAAATTTTCAAATAAAGAAAAAATGGTAAATAGCTCGCAGAGCGTGAAACTATTAATTAGCTTCGTGCGGCATAAACTTAATTTCGCATGGATAAGTAAAATGCGAAGCTAAAACCTTATCTTCGCGTCCAGAGTATTTAACTCCTCGTGGACAGATCTCAGAATTTTAAATTGATTATGATTGAGATTTAGACTTATTCATGTTGGCAGTGAAAATTTCTAAGTAAATGAGATTTTCCATAACAGAACGCGGAGCTAATTTATAACTCCGCGTCTGGCTATTTTTAGCCTCACGTTGAGTAAAACGCGGAGATAATCAATAGCTCCGCGTTAGCTCCGCATTCTGGTTATTTAGCGCCACGTTTTGATGCGATTAAAGCTCCGCGTGAGCAGATAACCAGAATCTCAAATTGATTGAGATTATGATTTGGGTTTATCCAAATACCTAAATCAAGTCCAATCAGAATTCTAAATCAAGAGATTTAAATCAATATTAAATATTTGATTGGAATCCTTGATGAGAGCAAATTCTATTTAGATAGAAACTCTCAAATCTTCCTGGGGCTATAAATACCTTCTCGGTGAAACCCTAAGGGTCCTTCTGGTTTTTGGTCTTTCTTTTCTTTCCGGCAAGTTTTCTTTTTGATCATTTGGCAATTCAAGTACGCGAGAGAGCCTTGAAGCCTTTAGTGATCATCTTCTTTTCGACATCTTAGAGAATTCAAGTTACGCACAGAGCCTTGAGTTCGGGAATGATCAGAGAAGACCGTCTATAGTCGGCCGATATCTTCGAGAGAGAAGATTTCGACGTTCGATCGTCCAAAGGAGCTGCTTGACAGATCCCATCGCCACTGATCCCACGTTTACATATTGTAAAAGAGAGCGATTGAAATATAAAATCCTCTCGTTTGTTCTCTTTATCTCTTGTTCACTTTCATTGTAATTCAAGTTTATTCAATGGAAGGAAGCAAAGAAACTTTTGCGGCGAACAATTCAATACCCGAATTGAGTATAATCAGAATCCAAATACAAAAGATTTAAGTCAAAATCAAATATTTGATTAGAATGGATATAAACACGTTCTATTCCTATACCTATGGAAACTCTCATATCCAATTAAAGTCTATAAATACCCTTTTTGATGAGACTTTAGAGATTCTTTTTGGTTTTTGGCAATTCAAGTTGTGCGAGAAAGTTTTGAAGCCTTGGAGATATTTTTGGAGTTTAAATTACGTGCGAGAATCTTGAATTTATTGAATTCAGAGAGAGAGAAGGTAGGGCCGACTATCATTTTTTTCGAATAGAAGATCTTCACGTCGGATCGTCAACATGTTATACTAATTAGATCCCATCGCCACATTAGAACTCACATTTTATTGTAAAAAAGAGCGATAAAATATAAATCCTTTCGTTTGTTTTTCTATTGTTCCTTTTTCGTTGTATTTATCGTAATCAATGGAAGAAAGTAAGAATTTTGTGGAGAACAATATAATTGACAAATTTATCTATCTCACAGTCCCTAAGCTTGAAATTTTCTTTGCTATTGGATTGCTAGGTCAATTCATGCATAAATTAAGGGACGTGCGTGGAAAAGCCACTATGAGAATGTTGGTATATATTAAGAACTCTCTTGGAAATCTTCTATATGAAACACGGACATGTTTATATCTTTGTCTCTTCCGAATATGCAGAGAACAAAAGTGATAGAAATTCTACTATACGTTTGTTGGAGGTAATCTAGTCATGTTGAGGAGTAAGAAACAAGATAAAGTGATCTTGGTTTTTTGCTGAGGCAAAGTATCGGGTGATGGTTCATACTTCATACGACATGTGAACTATTGAGGTTAAAAAACTTGTTGATTGTATTTGGTTTCAAAGTGAAGAGTCCTATGTCCATGCACACTAATAATTAGTGTGCCATTTACATTGCTCAAAATTCAATGCTTTATAATCGTACCAAGTATATAAGGGTAGATTGTCATATAGTTCAAGATAATATAGTGAAGAAGTTGATCTGTACTTTGTCTACTTCTTCGTCAGAACAATTGGCTGGTATTATAACTAAAATTGCATTATTGACAATGTTTTCAAATATGTGTTACAAGTTGGGCATGATGGATATCTATATTTTAACTTGAAGAAGTGTTAGATTAGACTTTTTGTGTTTAGTCCTACATCGCTAATGGATTTATTTGCACGGTGTTGGGACACACATACACATGTGTGTTTTCTTTATAATTAATCTAACTTACTATTCCATAACATGTATCAAGAATGAATATATATATATATATATATATATATATATATATATATATATATATATATATATAAAGTTACATTTTTGATATTGCCATATGATATGTTCTATATTGTCAAATTTAAAACCATGACTCAAGGTGATGGTAATTATTTGAGATAAGAGGTGTGAGGGTGAGATGTGTGAAGGGGAGTAGCTATGTCTGTTTCGTCCCTTCTGTCATTTAGTTTTTGGTGGTAAGTGTGATAATGTGGAAGTTAAGGATTAGTGGCTGTAGTGTAGAGCTTTGCAGTTGAAAGTACACAGGAGTTTCAAGAGTTTTTGTGCGGTTCGGTAAGTAAGCCAAGTTCAGTTAGGAAGTAAGAATGATTGATCCCTTGGTAAGGAAAAGTAGCCTGTTGGAAATTGTGCCCTAGGGCCAATCATTGTACGTTGAATATTGTGATTTAATAAATTTCTCCTATTGTTATCATATAATTTGCGTGTTCAATATGATAATTGTATCCTTGGATAAAACAGTTTTTTTTTTCTAAACGTCCTTGGTCGGTCATTTCTGTGAGAACAGAAATGAAATAAGACTAGTGTGACTTTGATTAGTTATAGAGATACGAGTCAAAGTCACAGGCACTTGAAAGGGTTCAAGGTGCTGGACTGACCCGCTATGAGAAAGCTGCATGAATCAAGTCATAAGCTTATCTCATATATAACCATGTCACTATGCCCTTAGACCTGAGACTATCATACATTCCTACATGAAGAAGATCATTAGTTTTTGACATAGTCAAAAGTTATGTTTAACCGGATGATCATAAAGGCTATGATCGAGTTTAGTGGTTTGCATGCAGAGGAATGTGAGTAGTCAAGATGGAATTTGTCTCTCACATTAGTGGAGAGATATTACTGGGCCCCCCGATGAGTAAGGCTTAGAAAATGTATGGCCATACTACGATGGAAATGAGTTTCCATTATATTAGTCAGTCTACTCAAGAATCGGGAAAGTAATGGTCAACGGAAGGAGGATGACGTTTTCCGTGCCTCATGATTGACCAGAATATCGTGTGACAAAGGGGACGTGATATGGTCACATTACAGGTTGCAACGGATCATCGATCCTCATATGAATTGGGTAGTTACAATGTCTTGCTAGAGACCACTTGCGACTTGTGGGTTAATGGCGTCATTGGCCCACTACCAACTTCATATGGGCCTACAGGGTCACACACAAGAATAGCCCAACACGAGCTATGGTGTCCATATTCATTGAATCTAAAGATATGTCTAGATTCAATGAATGCATCTTTTATTCTAGGGTTAATGAATTATATATATATATATAATATTTATTTGATAAATATATGTATCATAATATATATATATTATAATATTATAATTTTGTGTTAATCTTAAAATTCAGATTTATGTGATAAATCAGATTTTACAGTTAACATAATCAGAAAGATATCATATTAGTTTTGAAATTTGAATTTATGAGATAATATCAAATTAAAACTAATAGGATATGATATCTTAAATTTAATTTATAAGATAAATTAAATTAATTTCGAATGGCTCTTTATTTAAATTAAATAAATAATTTGAATTAAATCTGTTGGACAGATTTAAAATAAGGTTTGTTTAATTTATTATCTTATCGATTAAATCTTAATTGATAAGATGAAGGATTTTCGTATTAATCCTTTTAAATTCGAAAATCCAATAATCCTATAACTAATTAGAAAGTACCGTAGCCTATATAGAGAAAAGGAGACGGTAGCTTTCTGTGGCTTTTTTGGGAGATTGAGAGTCACGAACAGAAACCCTGGACAGAGAAAGCGAGACGTCAAGTGCCGAGAGAAGGAGATCGTGATCTCTTCAAGGCTGACGTACGGACAAACGTGGAAAGCGATAGCACGCTGTTCGTGTTGGATTCTTATTCGTGTGGATACCGGTAGAGGGAGCTGATCCGAGTCGTTAGCTCCTTGAGATCGAACGCCAAGGACAAACACGCAAGAAAAGGTACGTTTTTCTATTACTCGATTTAAACGCCGTTGACAGATCCACAATCGGAATTTGAAAATTTTGATTTTAATTCTTCCGCTGCGACTTCCAATTCCTAACATAGCCCACCTTCCGTTCAGTAATACTAATTGTCAAAGGCTTTACAAACCAGTTAGTATACAGATGATATGAAAATTAAGATCTTCTGTTGAGGGGAAATGGAATGTTTTGGCTAGAATAACCTCGAATGCTAGGAAATATATTAGCATATTACTGGGTGGAAAATTTAGATCCATGCTGAATGGTTCCTAAAAGGTGTCCTTAATTCAAATTTTCCAGAGAGTATCATGTCGTCACTGATACGACAGGCTAACATAGGCCTAGAAGCTCAGTACTTCCTTTCAGTGAGATTCTTGGTCATCAAAAGTGAGCGTACAACTGTTTCCATTTATATAGTTAGCTTCCAAATTGATTGTGCACTTAAACTGGCTGAAAGTACTATGCTCCAAACAACTTGAGTTGCATAGGAACTGCTTGTTTCTGTAGTGGATGATCAATTTGGTGACTGGGAATATATAATTGGTTAAGCTGCATGTATCCTTGCAATTTTCCTATGTCTGCCTATTTGTTTGTAGCTATGCAGTTTGGGTTAGCTCCTGCTCCAGAGCCCACCCACACCCATAAGGTAAAAGGATGAACAAAAAATATAAAAACAATGTAAAAATTCTGCACTTCACCAGCTTGATCATGCCTTAAATAAAATCATTATGAAACTTCATATCTGCTTCTCCCAAACCTACTAGCACCCATACACCAAAAAAATAAAATGTATTAATAAAGTATTTGCTTAGATATAAGAATGAAAAAAATGACACAATACCAACTTGATCATTTAAAAATAAACGTATAGAACCCCCCCCCCCCCCCCCCCACCCAACTAAAAAAAAAACTTTTGCACACCGCATGCACATACACATGCGCAGACACACACATATAGAGGAAGGAAGGCTGCTATTACTTACTAATGAGCTGATGATTCGATTATTTATTATTAGTCTGATGATGGTGTAGAATATCTGCCATTCCTCTAAAGACCGATACATATAGATTGGAAATAATTGATTCAGACTCCATTTCTCTCCCTCATGCTTGCAAGCGCGCGCGCGTACAGACACATCCCTGAAGAAGGCTACTCTTACTTTAATCGGGACTGATTCTTCATTCTGATAACTGCAGTGATAATTTTTTAGAATAGCCAACCTTCATTACTTGGACGGTAAATATGTTCATATTGTTAGAAACTTATGCAGTCAACATATGGGATTTGGAGACCATGAAATGCGAAAAATTCATTTTTGAGTCTGAATCTATTTTTTTGTTTATTTAAAAGAGACTTATGAATCTGAACCTTATCATAAACTAATATGTTTTGACTTGTTCATTAAATTAACATTCCTGGAAAGAATTTATTTTTTCAGTCATTTACAGAAGTTAGGAGATCTCTAGGAGAATTTAGATTCTCAGTTTGAACTACTTTTATTTGTTCTCTCCGTCAGATCCCCTCTTAAAAGAATTGATGAAAACAGTTTATGACATGAAATACTGCAGTTTAAAATAATTGTTGGTTAACATTCGTGAACTCTCGACTTTTCCTAGATAACAGACTGAGGGCAAATAGTAGGGTCACACAGGGATAGTCCACTGGTGGTTTGCCAATTTTAGTTGTGACTTAAAGTTTGGTCAAGTTTAGTGGAATTCTCGTCATATGCTGTAGAAGTAGTACACTATGAAACATGACATTATTCTTCATTCCAGTTTGCATTTCGATAGGTTTCCTCGTGTTACCCGTTTAGCGGGAGTACTGCAAATCCTTTGTACGTTTTAATATAGATTCTCTATTTTTGTCTTGAAGCCTTGAATCCTTGAAGCTATTCTATCTAGGCAGGATTGCTCTGAACCTCGGAATAAGAATAAAGATGTGGAGATGTTCGTCCAGACTGCTATATGTTTCTTTTTGCCTTGATTTATAGATACGGATAGTAGTGTCATGCTTCGATACAAACACGGGGTGTCGGACACGGCGTTCTTCTAATATCTAGACACGAGGAAACTGATATATATCTTTTCTTAAAACATATTCATGTTCAGATTTAACTTGATTTAAATGTAATGAATTGTTATTCACATATGGAAAAAGCTAATACCGTAAAATGATCTGTAATACACTTAGTTTCAGTTATAAGGGTGCCATAACATACTGTCATGTAAATATTTTGACGTAAATAACCATAAACACATTTATTAGTGTCCGACGTGGGGGAATGGGTGTTGTGTCCGTGACAGACAGACATGACAATATTTTGGTTGGGAGAAGTGTCCTGCATATCATGGCTCTTTAGGAACCTTATATATCAGATTATTGTGCAGTAAAGGATGTCTATGGTCATTACATTCTCAGCATGGGAAACGAGGAAAATTTAGCAATAGGGAAGTCAAAATTATTAACTGAGAGGAAATGCAAGGTTGATTTGAGCTCCATTGTCAGGTTAAACATCTTGACAATAGAGCAGGGTGTAGAATAAGATTTAGATGGGAAAGTTATAACTTTTGAGGCTCCTCCATTTAAGAGAATGACAAGTTGAGGCTGAACCTAGATACTCTGAATTAAGTGATGGAACCAGTTACAACGCCAACTGGTTGCATGCTTCATGATTGGAAAATGTATAATAATTTGAGCAATTTAGCAGACTTAATACCGCCTTGTTCAAGGTAAAATTGATGATAACTATATTTTAATTTGACCAATTTAGCAGACTTAATAACGCCTTAAAAAATTGTTTGACTTTAACTATATTTTTTTCTACTTGTGTTCATGTATAGATTCATCATTGGGCTTATTGTGAGATGAAATGTCTTGACAAATGTGCCCAAGTTTCTAGCATGTATGCGTCTTAGCTTCTTGGTTCTTAATGAACAGTTTCTGATAATATTAAATATTTGATTTCTTGTTTGGAGACCGATGTTATGAACTGCTTGCATCTTATGCGAACATAAAATAATCTCTATATTGCAATTGTTGCAGGTACACAAATGTCAGTATATGACAGTGCAAGAATGAGTTGCAGTATCTTTCTGTTAAATGATTTGTTTGAATCGAATACCATCCTTCTCTTTGCAGAGGCTGCATTAAGGTTTGCCTTCTAATAATGGCTTTCATTGACAAGTCAAATCATTCTCTAAATCAAAACCTAATTGTTATGTTTAAAAGAACTTCTTGTGATTGCTGAAAGATTGCCATCAGTCACAATAGTTGGTAAAGTATGCTGGCATCTCCTTTTGCAACAATTATAAGAATCCATGAGCCAGTCATATGAATGCTGTATGACTTTATATGTAACGTCTGAAACTTAGCTCCTCTGAGGGTGTGTTTGCCCCCATACCCGACTTGATCACCTTGGTAGAGAACTATGTCGGCGAGCTGAGGTAAAGGATGTCAACTTGGGAGTATTACCTCCCATTGCTGACATGATATCAAAACAGATGGCATACAGTTGCCTGTTTGCACGTATTGTTCTCTGTGAGAATATAATGTAGGTTGCTCCTTGGAGTGTTTCTTGGAATTACTGGATCTTGGTGGCAAATGATTACCAGCTTTCCAGATGTTGATGACCTGGAGGGTTATTTATAGCTGTTGTTGCTTGTTCATTTAGGATATGTTTGGATGTTTGGAAGTAATAAAAGGAAGGAAGAAAATAAGAAGTAACTTACAAAAATAAAAAATTGGAAGTATTTTACTTTAGTATTTGTTTATTATCTTTTTGAAGAAGAAAAAATAGAAGAGAAATAAAATATTTATTTTTATGGAAGAAAAAAGAAAATATAAAATTATAAGAGAATAAAATAATAATACTTTTTATTTACGGTCTTCTTCCATACAAAAACTATGTGTGAAATAAATTGGAGAAGTGATGGTGCTACAAAGGCTTCATATCATCATTTAAGAAGTAAATTCTGTTTTACTTCTTAACTAGAACAAACATATGAAGTAGTGAAAATAAACTATCTTTGCTTCTATTTTATTTGCATTAACACACCCTTAGATGAAATTTATATTTCAAGTGTCTGGGATATATTGGGAATTAATGTATGAAACATCTCATGGTGTTCGTTGAAATCAGGTGTAAGCAGGAGGCATTGACTTAATTATAATCTGCCTGCTGTTCTCTGCCATTTCCCAGATTAGACTTCTAATAATTTTGGCCTTGCTATGGTTTTTGAGTGAAAATATAGTCTAGAACTTTATGGAAATTTATCATAGATATGCTATTACTTTATGGGTTACTTCTATGATCAACTGATCACAAAAGAAAAGTCTTAAGTGTTATGGAGATCTGCTGCAATTGCGGTTGCAGTCAACTGGCTTATGGTCAGGATGGATGTCCTATCATATTTGCCAATGGACTGTCCTGATCACTTATAGGTTAGGTCTGAAACTGTCAATGAATTTAGTATACACTATCAGTTGTTCCAGTCTTTTGCTTGGCAATAAGCAAGAGCCATTTTCTACAGCATGGGCAGGAACTGCCCATGGATCTAGGGTCTGAAAGGAGAGACCAAAAAGTTATGGAATGATCGCACACACGAACAAAAGATTTGGAATCTCCTGTCAACAATGGAGTTGCTCCAGTTCCTCTGCTTCCCAGTACCTTTTCAATGAGAGCCGGTCATTACTACTACTGATTCTGTACAAATTTACTTGGAATCTGGAAAGCATTCCAACTCCATTACATTTGCCAGTTTAGAATATTCAGCTTCAGTCAATTCTATTATCAGACCATATGCACAAATCATTGATATTGGATACATATTGGCAACCTGACCAAATTCATTCAGAATCTCAGTTCTCAAGTAGTATGCTGCCATTGCCGGAGTAAAAGAAGTTAGCTTGCCTCAGTTCTTTTGTCCGGTGCAGCCACTACAGTGATGAGAACTGTAGGTGAAACATTTGTGATTTTGAAGCAAATGGCGAGTGCAATTTCTCTTGCGAACACATTGATTGACAAGGAAAAACACAGGAAAAGATTGACAAGGAAAAACACAGGAAAAGTCGCATTGCAAAGTTCAAGTACCGAGTTTGAGAGCATTTTCATATTCAATTGTCATCTTTTAAAAGATTCTATAGCTCGAACTTGCTTCGATGTTTTGGTGGACTCGTTGACAAGAGGAAGCAGGGCTGCTACAATTTGACAACGCGGACAAGAGCCTGAAGAAAGAAGCCAGGCTCTTGATTCAGATGTTCACTAGCAAATGACAAGCTGTAATCGGCTTTGTCGCTGGATCGACTAAGCCTTGGCTGATCGATTAAGCCTCGACTGGGTCTGACTGATCTTATTTAAGGTATATAAAGTTGAGACCTGAGAGGGAAGTAGAGATGGTAATAGACATGTTGATGGATTGATGCACTTTATAAAAAAAATTTTAAACTAAAAATAAAAAATTTTAATTTTTTAATCTAAAATTTTATATAGAAAAGACCAAAAATCAACCATAGATCCTTAGAAGTTATGAGATTGTAGAAATAAATCATTCGAAAATTTTGGGCACGGAAAATATTTTCTTGTTATATGTTTGTTTACTTTTAACCAGACTGATTTTTGAACATGCATATCATCAAGCAACTATGAGGCATCAGTCAAGCTGTTAGAGGTTGTATCATATTTACTGGTGTGGTCTAGTTGTGCTTAAAGCACTGGAGTCTCTTATAGCATCCCCCTCATTCCTTGGAGGGTTAGGGTTAGGGTTAGGGTTAGGGCTTGAGCTGAAACCTTATTCTTTACGGCGTGAGCATTTAAAAATAATATTTTCAGAGTAGCATGTGATGGAGGATCCTAAACTATGATTCAAGGAGTAACTTTTTCGGATCATCGATTAGCATGTGATGAGAGATTGAGACTGTGAATCTGAAGAATCACTTTGGCTCGGTTTGATTTGAGAAGAAATAAAGAAAAAAGAAAAGAAGATAAGAATAAATATTGGCTATTGTTTGGTTTGAAGGGAAATTTAAAAGAAAAGAAAATGGGAGGAAATTAAGAGAAAATATAGTTTAAAATTCTCTCTCTCTTCTTTTTTTTTTTTTTTCCTTCTAGAAAAGTTGAGAGAAAATATTATTTGGCATTACTAATGTACACATTGGATTATAAAGAAAATACTTTTTGGTTTAATTTTAATTTTATTATTTTTACTTCTTATATATTCTTTTAGTTTCCATTTGAATCAAACAACAAAGAGAAGTCTATTTCCTTTTCCATTTCTTTTCTTTTCTCTTTCTTTTTTTTTCCAATTCAATTTTTCCCCCTATCTAAGCAAACTTAATCTCTCGGCCGAGTCTTTTTCATCGCATGGAGCAGAAGTATTGTGTGATCATTTTCATTGTTAGCTATACACGTTAAATCAAGCAAAACACAGATGAGATAGCACTGCTCTTGCGAGAGAGAGAGAGAGAGAGAGAGAGGAAAAGAAAAGAAAATCTCTGTATTCAAAACAACTAAAGGACCATAACTTGAAAATGCAAGGAGGAAAGTTTTGGTGGGTACGAGACAATTAGCATAAAGTGTCAAAGTAAAAAATTAGATTTCGTTGGGATGTCTTTTGGCTATTATAGTCTGTCCTAAGCACTTGGGGGGCAAAAAGTTTAGTTGTTGTTGTTGTTCTGTACACAAAACAACTAACCGAACATATAATTCGAAAATGCAAACTCATTAACTGGAATAACAATGAAAAATGCTCGACAAACTATACACTTCGCAGATTACAAGTGAACTCAAAAAATATATAAAACTATCAACTTTGTGCTCATTGAATACGAATTTGTTTACATATTTATTCTTTGAGTCGTGCAGCCCGAAGTTTAATTAAAAAAAAAAAATCTATGACTGATAATAAATAACTATGAAAGAAAAAGACCAAAAACCTTGAGGGGGAGGAAAAAAAAAAAAAAAACTTAAGGAAGAAAAGAAAGAAAGAAAATTAATCACTTGTCTAACAAGTATGTTATGTTAAGCTCCACTCGAATTAACCAACAAAATCCTGCATCAAGCAATTAGAGGCATCAGAAGCAGCACAGCAGCACTTGGCCAGAAACGGATGAGCCAGCAGCTCCTCCACCGTCCCCCTCCTCCGCCACTCCTTCTCCAGGCAGCTCCCCACGAACCCCCGAAACTCCGCGGACGCCACTGTCGGCACCTCCGGCATCCCCCCGAAGCACACCATGCTCATCAGCGTCGCCCAGTCCGCCCTCTCCCCCGCCCCCACCAGCGGAAACCTCCCCAGGTAGCACTCCAGCGCCACCACCCCCAGCCCCCACACGTCCCCCGCGAACCCCCCACCGTCCCCTCCCCCTCCGAACCCTTCCCCGTCGAACCTCTCCGGGCTCATGTACGCGCACGTCCCTCCCCATTGCTCACCATTGCTGCTCGCCCCCGCGGCCACCAGCCGGCTCGCCCCGAAGTCGGCGATCTTAACCTCGCCTTTCTTGCCGACCAGCAAGTTCGACGGGTTGATGTCCCCGTGCACGATCCCCATCTCGTGCATGTAGCTCAGCCCTTCCAGCACGTCCCTCGCCACCGCGGCGATGGCTGGCTCCGGGAGGCGGCGGCGGGTGTCTAGGACGCTTCGGAGGGAGCCGGCGGCCATGCACTCCATGGCGAAGCAGAGGTGGTTGCCGTCAGCGAGGATGGCGTGGCAGCGGACGACGTGGGGGGAGTCGGCGGTGCGGCGGAGGATGTCGGCCTCGCGGAGGGCGGGGGCGGCGGAGGGGGGGAGGTGGAGGACCTTGAGGGCGAGGACGGAGGAGGAGGGACGGTGGAGGACCTTGTAGACGGTGCCGCCGCTGCCGCGGCCGAGGACGGAGAGCTTCTCGAGGTCGGAGAGGGCGTCGATGGTGGGGCCGGCGCCGGGGGGCGAGGGGGGGAGGGGGAATTGGAGGGGTGGCCATGGGGGCTGAGGAGGTGGGAGAGGGAGGGTGAGAGCTTGTTGGTGCCTTCTCTCTCTCACCATTGCCATCGTCTCTCTCTCTCTCTCTCTCTCTGGACGTGTTGTTGCATGCAATGCAATGGAATTTGAAGAGGAGAGAGGGGGCGCACGTGCGGGGAGTTGAGGAGGAAGGGTGACTAACACGTGCGGAGAAGATCCGAGGTTGTTGGTGACGTGTGGGGAAGATCTTGGTGGGGCCCGCGGGGGGGAGAGTTTCTGTCCTTAACTTTGATAACTAGAAGAGGGCGACGTGGGGAATTTGAGAGTGAATCTCGCGGGGGCTCCCCTATTAAGAAATAATAATGGCGTTTATTTTGATCTTGTTAATCTTTTTTCTGGTTTGGATTCTCTCATCATCTTGTTAAGGAGAATGATGAATCATCATTTTTTATTTTTTAAAGCTGGCATTTGGTTTGGCATTTGTTAAGCTTCGACTTCGACTCCTGATGGAGATTTCCGTAGGATAATGTTGCGATATGCATGTGTGTGTGTGTTTAGTTAGCAAAATTAAATGATTAATTTTCCATCTAGAGTCCCTATGGATATACAACAAATAACTTAACGCATATATCCAGTAAAAAGGCATACATATTTTAATTTTATGTGGGTGCTCTAGTTATAATGTCATGAACAATTGATTTGAAATACTTACCCATGTGAAAAAAGATTATATATTAGGGATGGATACTTACCTCCACTCCGATCGGATTAGGTAGGAGTTTGATAGGAGTACGAAAAGTTATATAGTTGGAGTCATGTATGCTAAATAGCAATCAATTGGAAGCGGTCGGAATAATATTTGAGTCAATCGAAATTTGAGTCAATCGAATTTTGTTCGCATATGCGTGGCTAAGTAAATAGCGATGCTCCCTCCCGTAGGATCTCTCTCCCCCCTCCCTCTGTAATACCCTAACTCAATAGTCCTCATCGACTGTGAGATAAGAGATAGAGTAATTTATAATGATTTTAATGAAGCCATTAAGTAATCCTAGCTAGCCTTTTTGACGAGAATACTGAATATATTGCCAGTACTTGTACGTGCTCGTCTACCATATATCGATTCAAAAAGCGACACCCTCTCCCCCCCTCTCCCTCCTTCTATATATGCAGAAGAACTCTTTCTCCCTCTCTCTATTTTTGCTCGTGAAAACTTTAGTCAATTCTGTCGGATTCTGATCACATTTGACCAATCCAAAGTTAGTTGGAGTTGGTCGAATTATGTAGAGAAGACGGTCAGAGTTTCGCCTCCTCTCCTTAGTTGGAATCGGTCGGAATCTTCTGATCTCCACGCCCACGGACCGATTGTTCAACCTTATTATGCAGCCTTATCTCTAATTTGCAGAGTTTGTTTCAAGGATTTGAATGACCCCCAAATTGTAATAGAACAACTTTATCTCCAAGACCACTCTTTTGTGATATTTAAGGAAAACGGCAACATGGGTCATGAATAATTGATATGTTTTGATGAATAAATTGATTGACACTGACAAAAACCCACGGTAAAAGCCAAGCAAGTTTTGATAGGCCCAATTTAAAAGAAGCCCAGTCCAGCAATTACATGATGTAGATTTCTCTCACTAAAAAGCCAAATCAAGATTCAAATGCGTTATCTCTAACATATATGTATAATCCAAGATCAGGTCAAATAATTACTAACTCATCAAGGATAAGGAAACCACCTCTCTCAAAGAAACTGAATTTATTTACAGCAAGGAAATTGACGAATTCAAAATTAACTGCAACTAATTTTCTCAAGGCTTTTAAATTTATCATGATAGTAACCTTTACCGGCACAATAATTATATGAATACCCTCTTCCATGAGGATAAATGAGAGGGATCGAAAAATACTCCATTGAGAGCTTGTAATCAAAGGAAGAGAGAGATTCATTGAGAGATTGTAACTCTTATTATCCAATAAAAAGCTCACACATAACGACCAACTTTGCATGAAGGACGCAGTCTCAGTCAAACCTTGTGTATGTGCTTATCTATTGTTTTTTGTTATTATCTGATAATTTCTCTGCTGGTTACTCATTTAAATTTCACGAATTGGAGATTAGTTCTAGAACTCCAGCTTAGCTCGAGATGTGTCTCGAGCCCAATTATCTATTTGGTTATAGAATTGACAAGTTTGGAAGTCCTTAATTTTTGGAGTCATCCGTGAAAAACTTCGATCAAGTACTCTCTACATATCATGTCTAATACAAGTAGAGATGGTAATATATGCGTCCACGGAGCCACATTTTAGTTCTTCCTGTACAAAATTTTGAATTAAAATTTTTTTTAATTCAAAATTTTATATAGGACGGAAAAAAAATTAATATATAAATGCATCTATTACCATCTCTAAATACAAGATTCAAAGTCTAATCAACCCAACAAGTTCCTCTTTAAGAAGAAAGCAGAGTGACCTCGGTCCTAAAGAAGAAAAGAGTGAGACATGGTACCGTCATTTCATTGCCTGCCTGCTAGAGTGTCGCAAAGCAAATTTCATCGTGACATGGATATACGACGGTGAAGCAAAGAATCTCTCATGCAAGTCATGGGGAATGCCCCGACCACTCAAATCAATGGGAGAACAGCCCCACCACACACGAGAGCACCAACTAAACCCTCTAGAGCCCAAGACAATCTCGGCAACTTACCACCGCCAATAGGGACCGAATTGCCACAGTGAGCAATTGAAAACAATAGAAAACTTCTTGTTTATGTGCTAGAAAACCATATTATTGGTACTAAAATCAGATTACCTCCAAAAGAAGAACCATAGTTTAGAACTTTATAATGATTTTAAAAAAAAAAATCCTACCTCAAACATTGGAAAAAAAAAAAAAAAACTGAGGAACAAACATAAGCCTAATCTTTTAACTGCTTTCATCTATTTTCCAACATCTTCCTTGAAACGAATTAGATTTTACATCTCACAACACAAATGTATGTTTCGGTGAATACAACAATATATATGTTCCGACTTTAAAAAAAGAAAATAATAATATTTATAATAATGATGTACTAGTTAGGGATATTCAGTCAATCGATTTCGGAGCTTTTCCACTGAATTCCGACTAATTTCGGTCGAAATCGAAAGAAGTTGCTGGAGTCGACAGTGGAGTTCGTCTTTGAACGTTCAATTGGTCAATCGGTCAAAAATCAAAGTTCTCTGATCGGATCTGAGGGTAGAAGATTTCGACCGCTACCGAAAATTTTTTCTGATCAAACTCTGAATCGCTTTCAGTCGGAGTCGGATAGTTCACTCCTAGTAGTAGTTTGGTAGGTTTGTAATAATATAAGGGTTAATTACAGTTAGACCCCCTATAGTATTTGGGGTGTGTAAGTTAACACCCCTGAAGTTTGAAACTCTCAAAAAAACCCTAAACTTAGTTATTTTCACTCTTTTTTTAACTAAAGTGCACTCTTATCACTCAAATTCCTATCCTACAGTCATCTCTCTCTTTAACCAGCACTCTCTCTCTCCCTCTCTATCCCTCTCTCTCAGTCAGATAGGGAGCGTGAGTGACTGAGAGAGAGAGAGATAGAGAGGGAGAGATAGAGAGAGGAAGTGTGCTGATTAAAGGAAGGGATGAGAGTAGAATAGGAATTTGAGAGACAATACTGCACTTTAATAAAAAAAGGAGAGTGAAAATAACTAAGTTCATGAGGGTTTTTGAGAGTTTTAAACTTCAGAGATGTTAAGTTACACTCTCTAAATACTACAGGAGTTTGACTGTAATTAATCCATAATATAATGCAAGGGTTTGACTGTACTGTACGTCGTTTTGCCCTAAAAGAATATTATAGTAATATTCGGTGGGCCATATTACTTTTAATAAAGATTCAATATTCCGCAATTACCAATGAGCACTGTTTTCAAGAAGGTGCAAGCTTAATAAACTATGCTCACGAGCCTCTCTCAATGTATTTGTATTTTGTAAGCTTTGTCGTTGTCCTCACCAGCTTGTCTCCCCACTCTGCTTCGTCAAAATCTCAATGGTAACTAGATTCTACCACTTCTCTAAAATCTCTTATTTTTTACTGATTTTTTTTTCTCCTTTGTGATGAATTCATCCCCATCTTTCTAAGCAAACCTGTTGGCAATATTATCAGTTCTTGTTTTGTTCTTCGATCCAAAAAATGCGTGTTATTTGTGAACTTTTTAATTACAGAGGACCCCTTCAAGATGCAGCTCCAGCACACAAACATTCTGCCAAATTTCTCACCAGGATCAGAGCTTCTTCACTCAAGAATCATGCAATGTTGCAGGTACATGTAGTTCTAAGCGATTCAGTCAACAATTGTTCATTATAACTGGGAATTAATCTGTCTCTTTTGTTTATAAACAACGATGCAGATACTAAAGATGGAGGCAGTAAGAGTACATCAAGTACTCCTGCATCGAAACTGCAAGAAGTGCCTCAAACAACATCTAGCAAGAGCAAGAGACATAGAGTAGTACCGCTCTCAGGGAATCCATACTTCACAGGGATCGTCGTCAAGAGCCAAGTCAGTGATCCCTTTTCCTTGGTAAAATTCTGTAATACCCTCGCTCAATAGTCACATATCAACAGTCACATATCAGATATAAAGCTAGATCAATTTAGAATGATTCCTATGAAACCATTAAATAATTTTAGCTAGATTTTTTTAAGAAGAACGTATCTAATTATAAATTATTTTTTTCTCTTATTATCCTATATAAGATTTTGACCGAATATATTGCCGATATCTGTATGAACTCGTATATCCTCATATCTCTTTGTCGGAGAGGTTGGTACTTATCCACCTTATTCACTATTCTCATATAAAAAATCAAAGAAGTTGTGTTTACAAAGAAAATAACAATCAAATCCAACCTAATGCAGTAGTATCATTTGCATGCAACACCATTTTCAAGTTAAACAATATAGTTGCAAGTCATTGTACATTTCCTTATAATTCAGGCCATCAAAAAATGCTGCCATGTGTGCTTGTCATATTTTAACCGAAACATCCAACCGAAACTGATCCAAATAAGCAAAATCAAACTGCCCTGACTGAGTTATTTAAAAATTATATATATATATATATATATATATATATATATATATATATATATATATATATATATATATATATATATATATATATATTATTATTATATTATTGATAATAAATTCAACACTTTACGATATGTTTATTAAAATGATTAGAATTATAATTTTAAAATAAGTTTTATTCAAAATTTAGTTCTTAATCGAACCAAACTAGTTCGGTTTGCTTTTTGTTCCCATTTCTAATTGTTCTAACTGGTTTGATTATGTCAAAATTGGCAAAAACCGACCATTGCTCACTCCTATTTACATGCAGTGCATATAGATTTGCAGCAAAATGAATAGCAAACTTGTATTTACAATGTAGCATATGAATTCTAGCTAGGGATGCGAATTGACAGATCAATGAGTCGATTTTTAGTTTGGACTATTCAAAATTTTAAATTAGAAAATAAGATTTTTAATTTTTTTAATTTGAAATTTTGAATATGGAGGACCAAAAATTGATCATTCGTGTAGGCGCTAAGCCATTTATTCTTACTTTAATGATTCAGGTGATTCCTCGCAGTTTCCATCAGTTTCTTCCTCAGGCTTCAGTTCCTGTTGTATTCTCCTGCCGAAACAAGACCTGGAAGATGAGGTACTCAGGACAGCTAGCATTGAAGAGGATTAACACGGGATGGCGACAATTCGCAGTCGACAACAATCTGAAGATCGGAGATGGTTGTGTCTACGAACTGATGGACAGCGAAAACCTCAGATTCAGAGTACAGATCCTGAGAGGGGAAGTCCCACCTCCGTCTGCTTATGAGGCCGCTGGCCGTAGCTCCAGCAACCCTGTCATAATTGGCTAGTAGGACTAAAATCCCAAAGTGCAAAGCAAGAAGCTCGATGCCTCTATCGTGTGTCTACGTATGTATGTTTGAGAAAGTCCTGTTAGTTAACCATGTACGTTCGTGCATATCTAAATCATAACTGTATGAACGGTCGACCATTCATATATACACTCTTTTGTAGTCTGCTCCGTTATTGCCGATTAATCCCCATCATTTATCATAATGTGATAATCACAACAAACCTTCACTCTCTACAGAAACTGAAGAAGAAAGAACTTTCTATCTCCAAACTTGACGCATATCTCCAATCTAACCACAAAAAGATACCCTAAAAACAAAATACAAGCTTCATGGTTTTCTCCTGCATTAGTAACAATATTATCAGAACGCTTGCAACGAAAACTCCTTCAAGTGCATATATCGTTGCAAAATCACTGTGGTGATTATAGATAAAATGACATGCTAAGTTCAACATACGACATAAACAAGTCATCAAATACTTACCAACTATTATCTTTCTCGACTGTTGTTTTGACGCTGCTACGTGTAAACAAACGATATGTAGTAGTCTTCAAGCTGAGCCATCGATTGCAAATTGCAAGGGAACTAGCGTTAGTAAAAACTTGTCAAATTAACCAAAATCTGCATTAGCTGCTGACCCATTTGAACATTGCTCTTTTCAGAAAATAAATCATAAACAAAGGGATTAGAATCTCTACCCAACATCCCATAGAGATAGATGCTTGGCAGAGCCCGAGCAGACTGGCTGACTAAAATTATATCCCCCAAGTTCATTTGATGAGACTTTACATGAAATAATTAAGTAGATGAAATAAAATAAAATCTTAATACACATGAAAATAAAACTAGAAGAAGTTGGAGTTTTAGACTTACCTCCACTTGATCTAAAATCCTCGAAGAAAACAATTGGATAGATTTCATAGGATTTATTGAGTGAATTAAGGTTGCTGGTGATTTGAAATTCAAACACAAATCTATTTATTATTTTTAGTTAAGTCAAATAGGATGCATGTAATTTTAAAAGATAAGAACTTACGTTTGCTTTAAAATTGATAATATCCTTATCCTCACTGCTGCATCAAGAGAAAACACAAAGAAACCTGTAACTGATGCAGGATACAAGTCAGCTGATAACTACTGCACGCCCCTTTTTTCACTCTTTAGACTGGAGAATCTCATCAGAGCAGCTGAAGAAGAACGAAAATGCTGAACTCACAGGCTGAAATTAAACGGAGAGACCAAGAATGGAGTTTAGAACAACCTGATAATAACAGATGCAGCATAAAACAAGCAGCAAATGCCCAATACTCACCTCTAGATACGACATTTAGCACAGAATAAGACATCATCAGTGTCGAAGATCAGCATCGAAGATTCACTTGAGTTCAAATATCGTTGCTGCCTTTTAACCCCATGAAGCTACGAGACATCTAAATATTGAAGAGCAATATCAACCCTTGTTAAGATATTTCTGTCTTCCTTCAGGTTTCATAGCAAACCAGGTAAATTGCATAGAGTATGCGATTAATTCACAGATTAACTCGACAATGATGGCAAAACAAACCACATAAACAGCCTCCATCAACCCTAGGAATCAGATGCAAGAAGCCCCATCTGAGTTGTGAGATTATCCATATACCGGTTGTTATTACAACTGCTACCCGATGCTGCCTGCTGCATATTTACAGCCCCCTGTGCACTCGAAACAACCTCCTCAGTCGTCTCCTTGGATTGCGGGCTTGCTATAATGATATCTTCCGAAGACAATAAAGAGTCTATGTATTCTGAAAGCTTTAAGGCATCAACAGTACCCTCCACAGGAATAGAGCCATCCACTTCAGTAGTAATTTGATCGAGGCATATGTTTTCATGCTTGGGTGCAATGAAATTCTCAATGGGAATATCACCCATACTTTCATCAGGAATCATTCCTTGAATCTCAGAAAATTCACACAGAACAGCCTCGGGAACCATAGACAGAATGTTTATATCTTGGAAAGCATCAGGCATGGTGACATCTGCTGCTACTGCTACTGCTACAGACTGAATCTCCTCAGATGCCGCAGAAGAAGAGGATGCTGTTGAATAGCTGGAGCTCACAGGCATAGATGGCAGAACCCCTGGGTTTTGAGGCACTTCTGCAAGGGTAGTTCCCGAGTTTGCGCCAGAGCTTCCCCCATCCAATGTGCCAGGTGAAGAGAAATCATCAACTAGGAGATCATCACAGTTGTTCATAAGTTCTAGCCTAGATCGATCGAACTTTAGCATTTGTGCTACCATTGTCGCCATAGGATCCAATGGTTGATATTCAATTATTTGCCCATCAGGAGAAGCACTCTTGTCTTCCATGCTGCCATTTGATTGCCTTGGCAACCTCCGCTTCTTGCTCACCCCATCAACGCGGCGGTTACTTTCATTCTGTTGCATGAGTTGAGCAAAGAGTCCAGGGTTTTGCATAGCCTTTGCCAAGAATGACATCATCAATTGTTGACATCGTTCCATTCCTTGCAGGCGCTTCCCCAAGGTCTGCAGCTGATTGTCTGAAACTTGCTGTTGCTGCCTCAGCCTAACCAATTCTTGCATGAGTACATTCTTATCTCTTTTTAGCCTCTCGATCTCTTCGTCCAGCCCAAACTTTCCAACCTCAACACATGCTGAAATAGAGGCATTCTATGCTTGAGGCTGTTGTGCTTGATTGTGCGTATGGGACGGTTTCTTCCTGCATATGTTCTTCAGTAGATGCTTTTGGCCTCGCAGGAATCCTTCATTTGCAAATTCCCATTTATTCTGATCAACCTTCCAGAATCCCTGTGTCAATAATGCATGGGAAATCCAACAAAAGAAGGATCAGTAGTGATTCAGAGCCAAAAACACGTTGTTGTACAAGAGACATTAGCTTTATTAGAATGGACAAGAAGGCAGTCAAGCAATTTGAGCACACCAAGCACTTACTCCAGAGCCAGAGAATTGGCCGAGTTTTCATGAATAACTTGAGTACACCAAGCTCTTTCTACCAAGAGCGTGCAGAGCACTGATAACTTGAATGGGTTTACATGAAAAAAGCATGACAAGCTATAGAATGGATTTCAATGATAACTCACAATTATAGAACATTAATTTATCAACTGATAGTTTGAACTGATTAGTCCTAAGCAAAAGTCGATAACCTTTTCAACATTAAATACATTCTACACTCATTCAACACCATCCAACATATATAATTCCACCAAACAACCCAGTATGAGTTTGAGCTCAAGTTAGGTAAGATCACGTCTACCTAGTATTTCTCCAGACCATCATCAGTCGAGGTATCATCAGTTCAGGTATAATGGATTGATGCCCAAATGCCAAAAAATATCCAGTAAAATTATCCACTCTATATCACATCCCTGAATTTTATGCACCACTCCTAATTAGGTTGGTCCAACTTGCATATGGATTACTAGGTAAAATTCCAATGATCCAGCTGACAAGGGGGGAATAGTTTATACAAAATCTCCACATTCTCCATTATTGGCACACAAGTTTGTGTTCCAAAAGCCATGAAAGTTCATATGTAGCCCCAAACCAATTTAAGATGCCAAAGAATTGAGCTGGAAGCATAATCGGAGAGGGCATAACATCGCTGGCTCGGAAAGGATCATTAGATAACATGAAGCACGTGCAGTCAGCTCTAATATTGGCTGATTATGTTTATTAGATTTGCATAAAAGACAAGGTGACCTCATGTGAAAGGTCATATAGTGCAGAACAGCCTCTAATGCTATGACTAGGAGATTGACTGGTTCGCATATTTGTTCATGGATTTGGAAAAAGATTCAATGTTCACTGTTAGCTTTACCTGATTCCATAAATTCCATTGATTGGTTTATGAAAAAAAAGCAATTTAAGAAAAAGCAGTATTTGCTGACATGGCAAGAAATGTTGCCCCGCAAAAATGCTGAAACCAACTAAAAACATTCCGGCCCTTTTTTAATTATTTTTTCGCATGCATGGGTGGAATTCACACCCATCTCCCTCTCATTTCTCTCTCTCTCTTTATGACTCTATCGCATCTCTCTTTCCTGACAATGACACATCAATGATTTGCCTCTATCATATTTTTTCCTTCATATATTGAGATGGTTGTATAAATTATATCCGTTCTAACTAGAGATTTATTCAATCTATGAAATTGTTAGCTGTCAAATAGTAGGGAATTGGGATTTTTTTTTTGAGCATTTTATTTTCCCTCTATCAGAAAAGATTAATTATCTAATGTGATTTTTCTATATGTAAAATTTTTTGCATTATTTTTCCTGTGTAAACTAAGAAAATGCAAATGGAGGAAGAGTATCTTAGTATCTCTATATAAAAACAAGAGTGATATTCAGAAGTTGCTCTAACTATCGTGGAATAAAACTCATGTGTCACACGATGAAACTTTGGGAAAGGGTAATTGAATATACATTGAGGCAGACTGCTAAAATATCGGAGAACCAGTTTGGATTTATGCCGAGACGATCGACGACAGAAACTATTCATTTATTTGTCAACTTATAGAGCGATTCCGAGAGAGAAATAGAGATTTGCATATGATATTTATTGACTTAAAAAAACCTATGATAAGATACTACGAGAAGTGTTTTAGTGGACATTGATAAAGAAAAGATTTTCCATTAAGTATATTAACATAATCAGGGATATGTATGATGGAGTAGTAACCAATATCAGAACATATAGTGGTCTAATAAGTAATTTTTTATCACAATTGGATTGCATCAAAGATCAGTATTGAACCCGTTCTTATTTGCTATAGTGATGGATGAGCTTATTAGAACTATTCAGAATGAGATACTTTTGTGTATACTATTTGCTGATGATATTGTATTAGTTGATGAGCAAATAGCAGGGGTTAATACCAAGTTAGAGTTATGAAGGCACATATTAGAATTAAGAGGTTTTAAACTGAATAGGTCTAAAACAGAGTATGTGAAGTATAAATTTAGTAAATGACGGACTCTAAACTATAGTGCTGTAATAATGGATGGGAAAGAGATACAAATGAGCAGTCAGTTTAGATATTTGGGTTTATAACTCAGAATGATGGAGAGATCGATATTGATGTCAACTATAGGATACAAACTGGCTGGTTGAAATGGAGAAGTGCAATGAGAGTTTTATGTGACCGTAATATTCTATTAAGGCTGAAGGAAAATTTTTACAGAACTGCTATTATATCAGATTTATTATATAGCACGGAATGCTGAGCTATAAAGAAATGTCATTCACAGAAGATAAGTGTAACAGAGATGTGCATGTTTCGTTGGATATGCGGCAACATTAGGAGAGATAAAGTGAGAAATGAAGATATTCGTGCTAACATAGGCGTAGCCCTTATCAATAAGAAGATACGAGAAAATCGCTTACGATAATTTAGTCATGTGCAACGTAGAGCTACAAATGCACTAGTTCGACGATGGGAGTTTATTAATGTAGCAGGATTAGTTGACCAATTAGGCCATGAGTTGATCGACCAATTAGGCAACAATCTAAAGTTCAAACTCTGAATTGGTCGATCAATAACATGGTTAGTCGACTGATCAAAAGGGTAGAGAATATCAAAGCTCCGAATTGGTTGGCTAATAGCAGGATTAGTCGACCAATCAGAGCGATAGAGAATATCAAAGCTCTAGATTGACCAACTTCAGAGTTAGATGACCAATCAAACAAAGAAAAAATTGTTTGAAGTTTTTCATGTATTGTACCTAAGAGCAGCCCGGTGCTACAAAACTCCCGCTATGCGCGGGGTCCGGGAAAGGGTCGGACCACTTAGGTCTTTTATACGCAGCCTTAATGTATTGTATAAAAATATATTATATATAACAAATTTTTTTAATATTATGTTGAATCACATTGTGATTCATATGTGCATCTTGAAATTAGTTTTAGTTTTATTTGCCTTGAAAAGAGTGTGTTTACCTTCTTTCCCTCCTAAATAACTTTTATACTATTCAAGAGGTAACTTAATAGTTTTTGGGTGACCATAATCTCTTTTCCATGTACCCTTTTCCACAATTCTAATCCATGAAACTATCAATGGAAATCAAGAGGAATCTTTCCATGACCAAAATCCTTTACTTTTATCAATGAAACAATCAAGGAAAAGTAAAAACAAAAAAACAAGGTTTCCATATTGTCAAAGTTTCATATTCCAAGTATGCGAACCAATCAACCCCTAGGTGTTCACATGATCTTCATCCAGCAATCCCCTAAAACAGTGCAAACTCATCAACTCTTAACATAAATATAGGTCATGCATGTATAAATGAGAGAAAAAAGGACGAAGGAGCAGGGGGGTTGTGTGTGACCTTATGGACATGCAAATAAGAGGAAAGGGTCGGACCACTTAGGTCTTTTATACGCAGCCTTAATGTATTGTATAAAAATATATTATATATAACAAATTTTTTTAATATTATGTTGAATCACATTGTGATTCATATGTGCATCTTGAAATTAGTTTTAGTTTTATTTGCCTTGAAAAGAGTGTGTTTACCTTCTTTCCCAGTGTGTTTACCTTCTTTCCCTCCTAAATAACTTTTATACTATTCAAGAGGTAACTTAATAGTTTTTGGGTGACCATAATCTCTTTTCCATGTACCCTCTTCCACAATTCTAATCCATGAAACTATCAATGGAAATCAAGAGGAATCTTTCCATGACCAAAATCCTTTACTTTTATCAATGAAACAATCAAGGAAAAGTAAAAACAAAAAAACAAGGTTTCCATATTGTCAAAGTTTCATATTCCAAGTATGCGAACCAATCAACCCCTAGGTGTTCACATGATCTTCATCCAGCAATCCCCTAAAACAGTGCAAACTCATCAACTCTTAACATAAATATAGGTCATGCATGTATAAATGAGAGAAAAAAGGACGAAGGAGCAGGGGGGTTGTGTGTGACCTTATGGACATGCAAATAAGAGGAAATAGGACGAGTGGGTGGGACAACAAAGAGGAACTGGCTCAAGCATATATGCATCATCTGTGAATATGCAGCCCATTTCAAAATGCCTGTTGTTGTCCAATGGCTATAGTTGTGGATAGTTCCCCCTCAACCACTTTCTCACCACATCAGTTGAGTAACAAGCTTGTCTAATTAATGGCACACAAAGAAATAGTTCTCACATAATCTGTGGGTTACAGTTTGAACTGTCAACGTGTTCCTTGAGAGCATTTACATGATAGAAGAGGCTACGTACAATACATGGGTGATCTGGTCCGCTGGTATATAATTCAGACAAAAAAGATGATGATGCATCTTAGTATCTTAAAGAAAGGTCATCTTGCCGTGCCATAGATATTCTACAAAGACCAAAAATCATAAAACACTTAACAAATATAAAGGCAAAATTTGACAAAGAAACACAAGTGGAGGGAAAGAAGTGCAGTTGAGTCCAAGCAATGATACTGCATTTTACATATCTTAACAGAAGAGAAGATGGATATATGTGAATATCACATTTGTTATATAAGTGAGATAGACCAAACATACGATGACATCTGCACGTAAATTTTAATTAAAGAAGCTTGAAAAGTCATGTATGCAATGACAAAACCTGTATAACACTCTTTCGTTTCTGTCCAAAAACTAATCAAGGCACAAGACCTATCTCCTCCCTCTGCACAAACCATCAAACCATCCACACTTATCCTTGAGGTTCAAGTCATATATTCTTAAACAAAGAGATATTATTTTCCCTTGGCATGATTTATCTCACACCCAAATGAAAATATTTTCCATATTTATCCAGTTCAAATCAGATTTTGATATTTCATGGGTATGCAATAAAGCATTTCTAATGTTGTAATTGATATTTGATAATGCACTATACTTCAAGCCCGATTGATATATCTCATAGGTCTAGATTGACAGACCAAATTGGAACGTAATGACACCTTTTGGTTGTCAAAAGACTCATTTTACTCAAATGATAGTAAGAAATGAGCTTTTATCAAGGCATCAAATATTACATCTCGCTTGGTGTCATGCTTAATGTTTGGATGCAAAAGAAGTGGCCATCGATATGTGAGATGCATGGCTATCCAGAAGGTCAACAGCTGGCTGTATGTGTGATGGGATCAGCTAGATTGAGCTATCAACAAGATCGGCAGATGGCTGACATGCGATGAAATGAGCTGAGTTACTATCCACCAAGAATCTACTGAAAAAACGAATAGTTTACTACCTCTGAAGTCTAAACATTCTCTAAAATACAAAAGTACCACATACCACAAGTTGCACTCTGATCACTAATTGCATACTTACATTTATAGTCATATATCTGGCCTACCATCTGATCCACGTAGGCATGATTGACATTGTGTGATATTATAAGAATCCCAGTTATCTGCTGGGACAACAGCAACTTGATTCAATGAAAGCAGAGTAGTAAGGGAAAAATTAATGAAGGGAGAAAAAGAACGGGAAAAAATTCATGGCAAATATAAAAAAAAAAAAATTTAATCCCCAAAGACTCAAATTGCTTTTAAAGCAAACAGTAAGCACAACTTTCACGAAAGGTCATACATCAAGCTAATAAATACAGCTTAAATGAACATAGAATTTCAACACACTAGGACTTCTATACAATTGTACAGTATCGACGAACCCTTTCTCCCAAATTTTTAGGTCGATAACATGAATTTTTTTTCTTTCAATCAGCTATTAAGGGCCACCTGATAAATTAAACTAACAACTGACATAAACTCTTTACTTCCCTTCATCCAAGTTTGTTTAAGCCTACCTCTAGTTCTCATTACTCCATTAACTATGATAATCTACTGTATAACTTGTGTACTTATTGCAGCGAACATGCACAAACTATCCCTATAGATTCCCCTCCACCTCCTTTATCCTCAATATGAGATGAAATCTCTTATTATCCGATCTCTTAATAATGTATCCATCTCAACATTCTCATTTCTACTATACTCAATATTCTTATGAACATATACACATTATTCCAAACAATTATAGTATTTTTAAAAAGATATAACAACTTTTAATTGATTATATAATTTTTTTTTCTAATATTTTTCCTAATGATGTCATAGCCAGTCAAAGCAAGCTACATATCTAGGTGCCACTATTTCACTTTTAATATATGTAGTTTTTTCTAGAAACTTGTGGTCTTAAACATAAATAATTTTCAACATGGAAGCATTTTCCTCTCATAGCAGTAGCAACCCTACTAATTAATAACACGGATCTCGCATAAAATTAAATATAGCATAAAAAATTATCACTCAAATTGGAGGTGGAGTACAAACCTGTTTGAATATGTGCACACCATATCATGCCATGTAAAAAATGACAAACAGGTAAACAAATTAAGCAATGAAATATATTATTTCCACCTTGATTAAACTAATCTAAAGCATGGCTGATTAGTGGTTATTGAAGGCTATGAGAAACCATAATACTAAATAGAACATGAAAACTAGGAGGATAACAATCAGAAGAACGTAGAAAAACAGATAATGTAATTGAACACTAACAATACGACGAGCATAATTGAATGAAATTTTTTAAAAAAAAAACTCAAATAACAACAAGAGATAACAAGGAAAAGTTGTGCAACTTACCTGTCATAGAGACAAAATTAAAATAGGACATTCACGAAATGTGCAGTAACAATTCACTTTTCCTTTCACCAATTTGATTTTGGCTTCATTAAGATATCCAAATCCAATTATTTTAAGGAGTTCTACAGTGGGAACATCAAGTTCGACATAGAACACATCCAGCAAAATAACCCAAGACTTGTTAGTTCTTGAGAACAAGACAATAAGGGGGAAAAAAAAGAAATGAACAGGGGGACAAGATAACAAAATGCTAGGACTATAATTCATAAGATAACCAGCTCCAACCTTATATTTCACAATTCATGAAATGTCCTTACTATGATTGACAGATCACATTATCAAGGAAATTCAATTCACAGACAGGCAAAGTGAACTTCGGTCACAGTTCACATGCAAAAGAATATTCCCAGCTTATAGCCTTCCGGTTTTAAAAAAGCAACTAAAATACACTCATGCAACAAATTTCTTGATAAAAGACTTCTTTTCCTTCATAACAATACTTTATGAAGGCCTGAAGCATGGTGTTTGACTGTAAATTTTTTCACCGTGTATGCATTGCCGTGATCATAATTGAAGGGGGGAAAAATAATAACATAAAGAAGCACATTCTACATATTCAACTTCTCTCATGCTACTAGGCTATAATTTTTTCCCTGCTTTCATTGCAACCATAGCAAAATTTCCTTCTTGCAGCCATCTAATTCACAAAATTAAGCTAAATTACACCACCAACCTTCACATACAAATTAACATTTATATAGTTGAATCATATACTGCACACACGTTTCTGGTTCATGCTGTAAATTAGGGCTTTATACAAAATAGAAAAATCACCTAAAAACCCTAGAAATACAACAAATTAATCTATATCGACCAAATATTCAATTAAACAACAACTATAATGTGCATTAACTATTACAGAAATTGGAATCAATTAAGCACACAGCAACAAATAATATAGGAAAAAAACACTAAAAATATTTTTTTTTTAAAAATACAATAAATTAAAGAGGAGAAAGCGTACATAGGTGTTGAGCTGGCGAACGAAGCTCGAGAAATTGCTGTGCTTGAAGTATTTGTGCAGCAAAACCTTAGAAAACTCGGACTGGTTCCAGACGACGAAGCTGTTGTTCTGCGGGCCCCACGAGATGACGTCATCCGTCGCCAGGTCGTCGACGATGTCATAAGTCTTGCTCAGGAACGGCGGCGGAGCGTTCGGGTCAAGCCTCGGATTCGCGGTGGGGGCCGCCGCGGCACTTCCGCCGCCCGATCCGCCGTCCATTAGATCGGATCCTATCAGGAGGGTTTCGACTGACCATATAGTTACCGGCGGTGACCGGAGCCGGAGAATTGTTGGTGGGTTGGAGAGAGTACAGTCGGAGAAAAAGACGGCGTCGGGTTTCTAGCGGAAGACGGGAATCCAATTACCCGTGGATTTGAACGATATTAACGAGTGGCAGCGGCGAGGGCAAATTCTATTTGCGCATGGTATTTTAACCCTGCCATCACAAACACTCTGTATACCAAACTCCTATTTTAAAAGACGCGTATAAATTTTTTTTCAAAAATATCCGTCTTACTTTTCTCTAATTCTCACCCGTCTATCTCATTTTTATATTTTTTTTGAGTTGGATATTAGTTTAAAAGTAAAAAAATATTTTGGTCGAATATTAATATCCGATCAAGGAACGTGCTGGTCGGGTATTAATATCCGACTAGCAAGCGAAGTCTCCCCCATAAAAAAGCTAATTAACAATAAGTTTCAAACAAATATGCATAAAACCTAAAAAATAAAATTTAACCGTATCTTAGATTTATTTTTTGACACTAATTGCATATTGGAATTTTTCATTTGTACAAAAAAACTCAAATTCAAATTCCAAATCCAAATTTCACTCGTCACGATGAAATAAAAAAAATTTAAAATTCTTCTAATTTTTTCAGGAATGTTAATATAAAAAAATTTTAGGGATCAAGAAATAAAAATTAATGATTTTATAGGATATGTGTTTTTATTAAATACCAAAAAAAATTATTTAGGATTTTAGAGAGAAAATAGAGGAGGAAGGCGATGAGTCGTAATTTTAAATTTTAAGAAGTTTTAGTTTGGAATTTTTAAGTATAATTTAGTAAAAAAATAATGGCAAACTTATAATTATTTATA